>JAQBSW010006886.1:0-40000 GCA_029291075.1 Eudiplozoon nipponicum
CGCGCAACAAATGTTCGATTATTTCATAGAATAAATTTAAATATTTTATAAATAAATTAAGATCAATAAAAAATGTTTCAAGCGATTACAAGTTAACATTACCCATGCAAATTGGGGCAAATTTTATGTCATGTATATAAACTCGAAAGAATTGCTAGTTAAAATCATATGGTTATATTATAAAGAACATTAATTGTGTTGGTCAAAATGTGCATGCCTTGGAATAGAGCGCGAATAATTCTAGAGTATATAATCGGCCGATAAGCGAAACTAAAAATATTGGAAAAAGCTAAAAATATAATTATACGTTTAGGCTTTGATAAAATAAGTTGCAAACAGTCGCAAAATGATACTCTATCTCTCATGTAGTAGTCAGATGCTACACCTCAGGAAAGGCAGGTATATAAATAAACGCCATAAATAGAGCTACTACCACATTCAAAGGCGCGACATCGTGAAATTGTGTGTACCGACGCGTATGAAGTTATTAGAAAGACCTTACGACCGTAAAGTGACCCAGCAACCTGTTCGTGATGGAAGCCTTTTTGAAGCGATGTTTACATAAATGATTATACAATATACGCAAATTCTTAACGTGCATATATTCGCTTCACTGAATCGTTTTGCAGCCAAAAGCAGACTGTAAATTTGTAAATATTTGTTGAACCACGAAGACTTGTAAATTTAATTTGCACAACAATGTAGCGTAAATGGCAAGTTAAGTCAGTAGTCCGATTCCGTTTATTCCCACAAGTGAATAAGGACAATGCCTACGCATGGATTGCATAATAGCGCGTTTTCGCGCTATGCGAAGACTACACTTTTATCCTTTTGACCATTAATAACAAAGTATTTGAATTCTTCTAAAACGTGGCGTAACATCAAAACGAGACACGCTACAATTTCTTAAAAGTCAAAGCAAATGACCAATTAACATTTGGGTCCCAACTTTAATTATATGTTAATCAGCAAGTTGAAAGGAAGCTAATATTACTTTATTAGAATAATTGGTCTGTATTGTGACATTAAATTAATAACTTGTAGGAATGTCTCATAAATTCTTCTAGCTGTAGTAATAACTAAGGACTGTTTCCGACACCGATAATTAAGACGATATTAAAAGTATAACAGCCAGTCAAGTAATAAAGAAAAGCAATAGCTAATTTCGTGGTAATTCTGCATTCAATTAAATGCTACCAATTTCATTAACTAGACAGTTATTACCTGGTCTGCGTTTTGACTAACGCAGTAATGATTCCATTTGTTTTCTATCTTGAACAATATATTTTCGCTACCGTTATCGGAAGCCTTATTTAGTTGACCCAAATTTTTATTTTTCTTAATTGAACTTACGTGGAGGATCTCAAATTTGCTTCTGGTAATTTACTTGGATATTTTGTTTCAAGGTTTTCGATTCTGCACTGTTCTCTGTGACATTCATTTATTATAATCAAGGTTTAAAACTTGATATAAACATCAGATCCATTAAGTACCTACATTTGTCAGAATAATGAGGAAAATGCAATTCATCAAGCAGACGGGTTTCGTCCTTATTGGAGACCCACATTGTTAAAATGAATATACATATTGTAATAAAGTTTATTTTAAAATTATAATTTTACATTGTTATAAATGTGAGGATACAGAGCAATTAATCGAAGGACTTAAGAAAGGTAGTTTAAGAGAAAGTTCCGAAGGATTTAATTGTTCTAAATTAGATGATCATTCCGAATAAACGGGTTATCGGAGCCTGGTATCTCAGAGGCTCTCCTATGTAAGTGACAAAACTGGAATCATTGCTGCGGTAGTCAAAACGCAGATCAGGTAATTTTGGTTAATCCAGTTTCCCAAAAGATTTCTTCATTCAACTAGTTTTTCGATTATTTGGTTCCATCATAAAAATGATAGTTTTCTGATATGTACTGTCATGATGAGGCTAAAAGTCCTAATCACATTCTAAAAACTAGTCTATTCTATTTAAAAAATTAAAACAAAATGGATGCAATTCATCAGTTATTTGCCACCTTCAAAAAAATAATTAGGTTACTAATAACTTTTATCTGCGTAAAGGTATAATATTTTAACAATAACTGATTACGCCAGTGGCAATAACAATTATTTCAATAAATGTTGCGAATCTGAGACAGACACCAATCCCATTATATATATATATATATATATATATATATATATATATATATATATATATATATATATATATACTATATATATATGAGTTGTCTATCTCAAATCCTAACATTCTAATAATATTATTATACCACTAATATCATTCAACCTACCCTTTATTGCAAAAAACAAAGAGAATTTTTTTCAGATATAAGAAAATTTTCTTTCTCATAGTCTTCTCAAATATCTACTGATGAACATATCTTTATATATAAATTGGAAAGCAAAACAAGATAGAAATACGTGAAAAAAGCGAGTGGGAAAAATAGAAACCAATCAAATTGCTTGCGTCACATCCAGTTCAAACTCAATGCTTGTACGTGCTTCTTCTGCTTACATAAATCCGGCTGCAATTTGTTTATTTTCTAGGGCACCTAGAAAATACATCATTAAAGAGTGACATAAGTAAATGTGCTCAATATATACGGTACATGGATGATATATTTCTTGTACTTAAAAACAGGTCGCAATCACGAACATTGCTTCAAAGTTTCAACAAAGTGTATAAGAATATCGGTTTCACATCAGAGCACGAGAAATATGATCGTCCGCCTTTCCTAGATGTACTATTGAAGAAAGAAACTGGCGCTAAATTAAACAGAACTATTTACCATAAACTAACCTGGACTGCACAGTATTTGCATTACAGCTGTTTTGTGCCATTTCAATATAAATTGTCAAAAGTTCGTGGTTCCTTTTCAAAAATTGACAGGTTGGTTAGTCAAGATTCTATAGAAAATCAATATAATGAAGCAATTAACGATTTAATGTCTAATGGCTATCCCAGACAATTAATTGAATCAATTATTAAAAGGGAGTTAACCAGAAACAGACGTACTATGGGCCAGAGAAGAAAACCGTCTACCTAAACATCCCATTTAAGGGGGATGCAGTTTCCCGAATGGCACAAAAGAAAGTTGAAGCAACATTAACACGCACATTTAATGCAGCCAAACTACGAGTGTTATTTAGGGTAACACACTTGCCCTTACCAGCAATCAAAGAGAAACAGCCGTTAATGTCGATATCAAATATTATTTACCAATATACTTGCGCAAGTTGTCGATCAACTTACGTAGGCCGATCGACCAGACGGTTAATTACTCGAATGAGAGAACATTGCAACTTGAACGCCTGTTTTAAATCAAATGGTGAATACACGTCTGCTATTGCGCAACACATCATCGAAACATCGCACCTATGTTCTCCAGACGTAGCATTCAAAGTAATTACTAAATGCAAAAACAAAAGGGAGCTAGCCACATACGAAGCCTTATGGACAAACAAATTGCAGCCGGATTTATGTAAGCAGAAGAAGCACGTACAAGCATTGAGCTTGAACTGGATGTGACGCACGCAATTTGATTGGTTTCTATTTTTCACACTCTCTTTGTTCACATATTTCTATCTTGTTTTGGTTTCCTATTTATATATAAAGATATGTTCACGAGTAGATATTTGAGAAGACCATGAGAAAGAAAATTTTCTTATATCTGATAAAATTTCTTTTTGTTTTGCACACTAGAAGGGTACAATGAATTTTATTAAAGCTCGCATTTCAAAAGAATATATATATATATATATATATATATATATATATATATATATATATTGTACAGTATAAACTAAGGATCGTGTTCATCCTTAATGTGATCTCTTTAAGTAGCGACCAGAAATATCCTGCGGTCAGGGCTACAATATAGTCACATTGATTTCAAAGTGTCATGGTCCGTTGTGTATATAAAAATACGGAAATATTTTCTTGCTACTTGTTTTATATAGTAGCCAGAAGAATTTGAAATAAAAGACAGGTAAGCAATTTTTAGCAAGAGCAGTGAAATTTTTTGAATCCCGCTTTTTAAGGCGATGATTTAGCATTGGTTTGCGCAAAACGCACGACATGTTCGAACACACGAAGATATTAATAATATAACTTTCATTTTTATTTTTTTGTTATAAAGAAGGTAATACACCATCGCAACTCATCTTTTTTACTTATCAAGCAATGTTCAAATTTAATTGTAAATTTGTCAATGGAAATTATTTTATTTTTGAAGCTGAAAAATTTTAATGTTTTATTACGGAATTTAAAGTTTTAGGTGCAATAATCCGGATTTCTTTAAAAGAAAACCAAAATAATTGATATAGAATGCATATTCATTCATTTCTTTCTTTGTATTGTTTCCAAGCTATACAAAACTGACAATAGCAATTAGGATAAGAAATTCATATGATTTTAGACATTTCGTTTATCTTAGTTATATTGCTTACAACGTACTTTGAACTACGAATTATATTTAACATCGTTTTAAAAGAATCATTTGCCAATTAAATCAAATTTGCAAATTGTAAAACATATCTTTAGGGAAATTCGTTAAAATGGTAAATAATTTCAACAGGCGGAATATATATATATATATATATATATATATATATATATATATATATATATATATATATATATATATATATATATATATATATATATATAAACATTGATTAAAAGTGCGCTGTGATAACAATTACTTTTAATCAAGGTTCCGAAATTTATATTAGCACCTGACACATTAAGTACAAATTAAGCATTGTATAGAATAAAAAAGGATACGGTGTTTAGAGGGTAGATACCGAAGCAAACATTTTGAGGTTAAAATTTCGTGATTCGTTTCTGATATATACGAAACCGGTCTACTGCATGAATTGCCTTTTCTACAATATACAATGCTTAGTTTATATTGACAAATGTTTTTTACATAATGGGTCAAGTTTTTATATCTAGATTTTAAACTTGATTAAAATTAAAAGATGTTGATTGAGAAAAATGAATGAAGTTAACATTCGAAATCATTTAAAATAAGATATTCATGAAAATATTTTTTCGAATGAAATGAAATAAAACGAAAAATAAAATAGGTGTGAGTATGAGAAATAAATAGATGAATATAGCTAATACTAAAAATACCAAACTATTATTCATAAAAGGATATAATTATATCTCCTCATGGGCGTAACATTTAAATAAAACAGTTTAATTAAAGGAATTATTATCCAATTTAATCTTCCTAAAATAAAGATAATTTTAAATAGTAGTGTGGTGTTTGGCCCGTAGCCATAGAAATTCAAATATGCATTCATTAGCTCATTCTCTTACTCTTATTTAGTATGAAGTAAACACCAATCCCATTGTATTTAACAAGTCGTGGAAAAACTTGATTTAATGAATTGTTTCCACCACCCGCGCAGTCAATTATTTTTTATTTTTGTTCTTTAGTTTGTTTATTCTTTCGGTGGAAAAGGGAGTTCCCTTTTCCAAACTATGCGGTAGACCGGTTTCGTCCATATTGGGAACTCAACGAGTACTATCCGTAATTTTCCGCGATCAGGGTTCGAATCTAGGCAGGTTTACTTGGGAATCTTGTGTTATAACCACTGAGCCACTATGCAGCACACTACACACAATTTTTAGTTATATACTAACTTTTGCATCTTGGTTAGTCTTTCCTTTAGATAGAGCATATATGCCATCCATTTAACCATAAAGTTCCAACTAACCATCCAAAATCTGTCTTTATAGAACGGATACCACGTCCATTGATTGTTATATTCGTCTACTTATTCCATCGTTCTTTCTTTCAATTTTGCTTTAATTAGCTCATTCTCTTGATTTCAAATCATCTGTTTATTTCGTCAGTGCTTCACTTAAATATGCCTTCATTAATTCTTTCTTGTTTCTTTCTTCCAATTTTTTATTTCTTTGGTCATACATCGCATATTGCATTACTTAACTGCTTCTTTGATTGTTAAATTCGTCTAACAATTCTTCCGCTCTCCCTATCAAATATAAATTCATTAGCTCAGTCGCTTGTTATTAAATCGTTTTATTATTCCGCCTTTATTTGTTTTAAATATGCCTTTCTTTCTTTCTTTTGTTAATTTCTTCGGTCATACATCGACTATTACATACATTGACTCAATCATTTTTAGCTTAATTTCTCCATATTTTCCCTGGGTCTTTTTTTTAATATGCATTCATTAGCTCATTCATTGAGTTTTTAAATAATATTTTTATTCCTTCACGGTTTGTTTCAAATATGCATTCATTAGTTCTTAGTTCGTTCTTTTTTTTGATTTTTTATCTCTTTGGCTCTACTTCGAATATTGCATTAATTGAGTACCTCATTGATGATTAAATTCATCGGTTTACTCTTTCGTTCTTACTTTCATTAGCTCATTCTCTTACTTAAAATTCGTTCGTTCATTTCTTTTTTTGTTTTTTTAAACATACATTCCTTTGATTTCATTTCTTGTTCCATTCGTTTGTTTTTTTAATGGTTCTTACGTGGAATATTGCATTAAATGACTCTTTCATTGGTTTTTTATTGCATTTATTTACTCCTTATTTCTATAAAATAAGCTTTGATCATCAGATTAACTTTTTTAGTTCATTTGTACATTAACACGATATTTGTGTCAAAGATTCACTCAATAATTATTTCATTGTTTGTCTTTTTCGTTTGTTAAACTTTTCTGACTTCCGTGAAATAGTGCATTCAATGACTCATCCATTGATTGTTTTTTTCCTTTGTTTATTTTATCGTTCTTCCTTTCAAATACGCTTTCGTTAACTCATTCCCTATTATTTCGTTTACTTGTTCTTTCGGTGTTTGTTTCAAATATGCATTCATTAGTTCTTCATTTTTCTTTTAATTTTTTTTGTTTATCTCTTCAGTCTTCCATCGTGTAGAGCATTAATCGACTCTATAATTTGTTTTTTATTTCCTCTATTTATTCCTTCATCCTTTCATATATGAATTCATTAGCACATTGAATTAATTTTAAATTCGATTTTTATTTATCCCGTGCTTGTTTCAAATATACATTTTTATTTTTATTTCATTGCTTGGCTCTTACGCTTGTTTGACTTCGCGGTTTGTTTCACATATGCACTCATTAGATCATGCATTGATTGTTTCTTCGGTCTTCCATCAAAATATATGCTTTCAATGATACTTTCATTGAGTATTCAATTCCTCTATTTAATCCATCGTTCATTTTTTCATATATGTGATCATTAGCTTATTCGCTTGCTTTTAAATCTTTTGGTTATTCAATCGATGGTTGTTTCAAATATGCATTCATTGGTTATTTCACTGTTTTTTTTCTCGTTTATCTCTTCCGTCTTCCATCGAATAATAAATTCACTGACCATTTTCCTTAATATTTTATCCCTCTATGTATTCCTTCGTTCTTTCTTTCACACGTGAATTCATTAACTCATTGATTTATATTTGAAATCGTTTGTTTAGTCCTTCGCCGTTTGTTTCAGATATGCATAGATTAATTTTTCTTTGTTTGTTCTATTATTCGTTTTTTTACATCGAATATTGCATTAATTGACTCTTCTTATGATTGTGTAATTCTTCCAATGGATTTCAATATATATATATATATATATATATATATATATATATATATATATATATATATATATATATATATATATATATATATATATATATATATTTATCAGTTACATAGATTAAGGTCAGTGGCGAGTACTGGATCAACGTGTCTTCAAATATATTTGTATTTTTCAATGTTTGTGAATTGCATGGTGTTGGTAATATGAAGTTAGCTCTACTAGTACAGGTTTACAAATTTTTGTAGGAGATTGTACTGTCCAATTTTTTAATATTCCTCGCCCAAATATATAGTGTTGATAGGGCGTAATACCGGGTTCTACGGATGAGTCGCAAGTAAGCACGCAACGAATGCGCATATGAGATTATATCTTCTGTTCTTAATCACGTGGATTCATCCTGCTGGTCATATTTGAACTAATTTGTTACTAGGTGCACAACACCTAATACAAAATCTTCCCATTTATGTCGGTTGAGTTGTTGATGATGAAATTGAAAAAAATATATTGCTTGTGTGCTAGAAATTGACGTAACTCAAAGTTATATATCTTTTCGCACAACTTAGTATTATTTACGCCTGTAAAATCTACGGAATCTCTTTGAATCTCCATGATAATTATTAAAGCTTGAGGAAATCTGTTTAAAGAAGATAAAATAAAAATTAATATATATTTTTGCAAAGAAAAAATGAGATCTGCTGCTCTCCAAATCAGAAAACTTACATTAGCTTATTCAAAATTGATTAAACATTAATTGTGCAGGTAGGGATAAGCATTTCTTACTTCAGATAAGCATCAATCCAATTTTTGCTAATTTCCCAAAAGCTTATTAATTTTTAGCCTACATTTCCAGTCGAATACAATGTATGCTTGTCTACAAGCTTAACAGTCACAGATCTGTTATTTATTAACTTATACATGACTTGTGGTTTGATTCGCGCCAAATGCAACAAAAACTTTTGACTTTCAGACGCATCAATGCATATGTTGAAATAAATTTAAATATCCGTGAAAAAGCCCAGGACTTCATTCCCTTGCGCGGAATTGTGAATTTGTGAGCACTGGAATAATGTTTGACAGACATTGGCATTTGTTGCCGTTTATTCGTGAAAAAGGCAGTTTTTTAAGGCTTTTGCCGAACGATCTTGGCTCATTTGACTAATCGTTATCCATAAATTAATGATGCATAGATTTGTTTCCATGTGTTGTTTCAACAGAATTCGTATTATAAACATATTTCGCCTAACAATAATGAATTTAAAACTAGGCGGGATATTTATAAATGATATTGAAAATATCATTAGTGAGAACATGTTTTCATGCAGAATTACCATAGGCGATTTAAAATTTGCCAACAATTCATGCCATCAAATAAGATTAGTCAACACATTTTAGAATGTTAAACATATCTCAAACAAAATCCTTTTACCTATTTGCAATCCCATTTATCTTTTTGTTCTATTCATAATAACGGTACAATAAATATTTGACATTTTATAGACAAATCAACGTTCGGTCTGTTGTATTACTCAAAGTTTATCATAAAGACATCATTTTATATTCCTGAGTCTCAATAAGTTTACATATAAATTAAGGAGGTGCAAAATTCTTCTTTTACAACGAAAACGCTATCCGTTTTTAATCAATCCCCTCCTCAGTTGCATTTCTGTCACGAAGTTTTCAAGTCGTAATTTCAGATCTCGTTGATATTTGAAAACATATTTGAGCAGACTGGTTACATCATAAAACCGAACAACTATGCCAATGTGTCAAATTAGAAATCAAAACCGTCGAAACTTTTCGAACGCGTCAGCCATCTTCTCAAATAAGCAGACCAATCAAAACAAATCATGATACTAGGTCTGTTTCTGTCAATATTTTTATTGGTTCAATAAATTCGTGGCAACGCAGTATATGAAAATATATTTTTTATGCAAATATATAAAGATTATTGCGTTCGTAAGAACAATTAAGTGCGTACAGAGCCGGAACCAAGTGCCGAAGTCCGCATGAACAATTTACAAGCTGGGTAAAACTTATATTATGTTGAATATAATACTGCTTTAATGCACATACGTTTAAGAGATTACATTTGCCATCTGTCTGAAAATTGTCGATCAAAATATGTAACTGATATTATGATACCGGACTTCATAGTTAAAATTCAGAAGTCCTGACATATGAAAGCTTACTTTATCACATCTAATCTCAAACGGCGTATATTTACAAATCTAAGATTGTAAAGAAATGTACTGTCTTTTTTTGTTTAGATATATAAACTACAAACGAGCTTTCCTGTCTTTTCTTATGTCCAAAGTAGTCGCGTGACTATTTGACGTATTTTTAGATAAGATAAAATGTTTACGATAAATCGATATAAATTTCACACGAAAGTCTGTAACTTATTATGAATGCATAATTTATTTACAACGGCACTAAAATAACGTTTAATGCGATGCTATAAATATAATAGAGAAAATTCCTACAAAAGTGTATTTGATAAATATATACAGTGGGTTTCGGACATCATTCTGGTTCCTAGTCATGAATCGTCAGTTAGAAACAAGCAAATTTGTATATGAGAATTCTTCTTTTGTATATGCCGACTTTGGCTTATCCTAACTGACCCAACTTGTCCCTGGCTATGCAATAAATAACACATAAATAGCTATGCTTACTTTTCAATCAAAAAACCAACTTTAATAAATTTCTTTATTCAAATCCTTTCACACAACAATTTCATAATAAATAAAAAATATAAAAATAAAACGTTTCTCAAGAAACAACCACCGACTTTATCAGACTTAAATCTAATAGTTTACTTACCAACCTTTACATATACAGTAGACTGTATGATATACACATATCCAGAATCAAAATTCTTATTAAAAAGTCACAATTCACATGGTTTAACCCATGGCAGGTCGTGCGTAAAGACCATAATTATGTTCCAAGTGGGAATTTATCACGTCCTTGTTGAATGACAAGATGCTGTTGACCTACTTAATGGTTTTCTTTAAAGCTCTTCACACCGACTTCACATTTGCTTTATTTGCAAAACTCTATGCGGAAAAATGCACAAATATATTGAAATTTGATATTAACCAACTCTCCCATTGGCAACCTGTTGTTGCAGTAACAGATACCACTTCTTTCTCCTTATTTATTTATACAGTAGTTCTTCAATGATAATAAATGGACAATTTAACTTTAATCTAATATTTTTCCTCACTTATGCAGTGGCAATACATGGAAAAATTAAGAAATATGTAGATGAGCCAACTATAACTTACCCTTTTGTTTCGTAATTTTTACTTTTTGACTAATAAATAGAGCTTCAATTCGGGCACTACTTGTAACATTTAGACTAGTTAATATAACTTAACAAAATTTAATTCCTTTTAGTCAGACGAAATAGATTTCCAAGTTGCGTAATCATGAGCACACAAGACATGCCTAATGGAAGATTTCATTATTCGATTAATAGAATTTAAAATAATGTAAGTATGATATTTTTTTTAAATTTATTATTATTATTATTATCGAGGTTGCGGTCTTGATATAAGCACCTGGCCCATTAATTACTACCTATGTTTACTGGCATATGTATACTGTAGTGCGGTGTCTGTAATACAGACAGCAAATTACATGGTTAAGTGGTATTGAAATGAACATTTATAAAATTAAACGAACATTGGTTGTGCGGACGGTGATAAAAAATTTTATAGTCAAGGTTGCGGTCTTGATATAAGCACCTGACCCATTAATTATTTACATATGTTTACTGACATATGTATACTGTAGTGTGGTGTCTGTAATATATTGTCATCGAATCGATTCCTTAATAAGTCTACAATGAATATGCAACAAAACGGATGATCAGTTCGTATAGAAACATCAATGTGTCGCATCTGTCGAAATTTTATTGATACCAATAATATAGCAATCTTGTTATGGCGAACACGTTTTAGCACCTCACCTTTATCTCGATCACGTTTAATATATTGCTAATATTATGAAAAAATATACGAAATTAAATCGACAATTATCGCTATTTGCCTATTGAATAAATATTTATCGTGACTAAATACGCAGACCTGGAGCTCAGTTAAAATAATTTAAAGAAGTGAGTAAACAAAATCGCATATGTATCTCTTCCAAAACCATTTAAACTCAATTTGAATAATACAATACTGACACGAGGTATATCTGAATAAACACTTCGAAATCTACACACCTTAGATAGTGTTCGTCTTCAAACATTAAAAAATTGATTCTATAAAAAAAGAAACAATTCAAATCAGTAAATAAAAAAATAAAAACTAAGGGTTCATATGAAATATTATCGGTAATTTATCCAACTAATAAGATCAATTTTGCGTTGAGTTTAATGAACAACTATTCTCATTTAAAGACAATCATCAGCTACATCACTTACATAATCAATTTAATATTTATTCCCGACCCCATAAAACACACAGCTAAAATAGGTAATCCAAAAATGGTTGAAAGTGTAAGCTTACTTCCTCAGGTGAACATTCTAAAGTAATTAATACTTTGGTCAGCATAAATCTGCCATATTTACAGCTATAATTGTTTAGACGCATGACATTATCTCATATTGATCTATACAAACATATCTAATGTCTTTATTTCATACAAATAAAATTTGTTTAAATCTCTCTTTACGAGAGTTAAGAAGATATGATGCAACCATTTATCTCGTATATAATCAGAATTTATTAAATATTACATTTATGCTCTCTAAACTTGTCCATTTTTTTTATTTATTCTTGAATTTTGATAAGAGGTTAATAAGTAAGCCAATGTCAAGAATTCGGTATTTTTTGTCTGTGTTCTGCTACCAGAAGATTGAAATAAAAGGAAACTGTTTAATCAGTGGTCTTCTATTTATCTCTCGATGCTGAAAGTTCTGAAAGTGATGCCACACAAGTACCAATGATGTTTCTCAATACGTCCACCTGTTATAGATAACGTACATATCAGTCGCTTAGGTGTTATCCTACTACATGACATTTGACAAATGACTGGATTAGAATTGTAAAATTGAAGAATAATTTGCGGACGCTTCATTTGAAGCAATCTTGCCATATAAGAAATCATTTTAAATTTTTTCTCATTGACATTTGTTATACATATTTTCTTCTAAAAGATTCATTAAAGTTTAAAAGCAACTATTAGAGACGTAGCAAAGTGTAAGTTAAAAATTTTCTTAATGAATATGTTTGACTTTTGGCATGTATTAGTGTTATGAACGTAAAAATTAGTTTCATTTGTAACTAGAATGATAAAGTTCAAAGGCAGCATGAACGGAAAGTATAATTCATGTATTCATTTTCGTGCTTACTGAGACTCATATCAGTAGGTTGGTATTAGCTGCCCTTGAACCACAGTATTTGGGTGAAGAATGGGATAATAGGAGGGTACAAATCTCCTAGACGAATGTGTAAAACTGCAATAGTGAAGCTAACATCATATAGTCTACGACAATGCGACTAATAGTATTTAAATGTTTGACCTTTGTCTGATTTAAAAAAAATTACTTTCATCTGTATCAGAATAGTTTACGGTTTGACAAATTTTGTGTTTAAACTTGAGATGTTATTTTCTATCCTCTAAATATAATAAACTAGATTATTTTCCGATAACTGTTGCTAAATCAATTCTTAATGTAGTAAACGGTACCGAATCTAACTTTGGCTTGATTTAAGAACATGACAGTACCTTCTGTGGCAAAAGGAGTATATGAATGAATTAAACAGTCCTTGTTTAACTTTATACTTATCTTAATTTTTCTTCTGTATTCTGACATATTTTGTGTTTATTGGAACAACTTACCAATATTTTTATTTTTCCATTAAATATAATCCAGATACATGGCACAATCCAAAATACCGCAAAAAATTTAAATTTGGTCGTTTACCTGTTTCAATTAAATATGAGAATAATATTCATGTAATAATATCTCTCAACAAGATCTAGTTATAGGTTAGTTATCACTGATGATATTATACTAATGTGATCTCAAATTATCAATTCTTTATACAGTACTTAATTTTTTCCAATCAATTAAAAATTATACCAACAATGACTTATCGTTTATTTATTATAGTTCGTTCTTAAAAATGCACTGTCTTGAAACTATTTAATTCCGTTTATATCTTTTCTACATATTAGTTGCAATTGAGACTCTTTTTATCTATAAGCATATATGTTCTATCATGTAATTTTAACTGCGATTTCAATTAATGAAAATGTTGGGCTTTACACACAAAAAAACAGAGATTAATTAATGAAAATTCTTTTTTTAATATCTATTTGGAGTTTTATATCTATTTTGACATCAGGTTACATCAATTTTACAGATTCTGTTTTATAGTATTAAATCTATGTTAAATTGGCATTAATTTACTTCAGTTTATTTTGCATAACTCTCACATTATTAATTTTCACATTATTATATCAGAAGTTTTATTGATGAAATTCGTGAGAGTTTTGGATGCTTACCTGTATTAGAGAATAAACTATGACATAATTTCCATAACAACATATGTTCTATTATCACTGATATCATGCTATCTTACGATAGGCACATGTTAAGTCAATATTTTTATAAGCATTTAATCAAATGAATTCTTCTTCTTCTTCTTTTTTCTTAACCTTATTCTAATAAAAGTAATTTATATAAAGTTTAAGACAAATATCTAAGAAAATTGCTCTTAAAACTGTTCTAGTAAGTCTAAGGATTTGTTAATAAGCACTGTAGATCTACTAACCGAGAACAGTTTAGTATTAATTCTTTCAAATAAAATATGGTCATTTTTGTTTCTTTGTCGAGTTTCCATTATTTTGTGTTTGCATAGATTTTCATATTTATCATCATATAAGGAAGATAAGGATTTTTCACAATTACTTCCAGTAACCTGTATTCCTTACGCCGAAAACAGGCTAGCATTTAAAATCCAGATAAGCCGCATAGTTTTTAATGTGTTCGACCATTCTTATCTAAAAATTTTAAGTATTCTAATTGAAAAATTTCTCATTTTTCATATCTCATCGTGATTGCTACTAGCTATTTTGAACAATTTCCAAAAATATTAACAATTTGTCATTTAAGTCTGTCTTGCGGTTCTCTTTAAAAATGAGTTGCGCATGAGAATCCTAATAATAATGGGCTACTTCGACCGATGGAATAAATCTTTCGCTATTATAGCTTGGCATTGCATATCTCGAACTGTGATGATTGGAAGGGATTTCTGAAAAGGTTCTGTTCTCAGTCAGATCTAGCATCATCTCGGTTAAATTTTTTTGTAATAGGCAGAAAATTTGGCTCTGGATCTTAGTTAGAAAAACATTATTTGGATTTTAGATTGCCACGTTTTTTTTCATTTCGTCTCCTTTCCAATATCGGACCGCGATGCATTATGCCAAAAACGTTTTTGATGATATTTGTGCCGTCTAATTAGGATAGGAAATGACATAACCTAATTCGCCAGTTAGCTTCATTTTTTATGCAGTTCTGATCAACGACATGACGCATTTGTGTATTATATTTCCTTTATCGCTTGATATACACTCCATTACGAAAAAACACCTGTAATGTAATAAATTAGGCTCGATTGTTTTGTATGCAAGCCTTCATTTTACCTTTGAGAATAATGACATTTAAATCTTTTATTTTATTTCTTATTCGTTATGGCAGTGAGTTCTACAGCACCTTTAACGCATTGGCAGTTTGCTGTTTAAAAGATTACTTACCAATGCTGACAGAAAAGGCCTACTCTTATAAGCCTATCGTAGAAGTAAACTAAGGACGATGTATTATTTTGCTATGGCTTTATAGATAATACAGGGCATTAACTTTTCTTCATTACGCCACACTTGTATTATGTCATTTCTTTTTTGCCGAACTGACCTGCGGTATTTTATTAGGAGAAACTCAGTGGCTTATTTAATGAAATTCACTAATTTTCTAAGGCATATTATGACATTAATTCGGTTCCAAATCAGATACATTTGCTATCCTATAGGGAAATAAAAAATGAATTTTCTATTTATTTGTATACCTTATGTTTAATAGATTTTGCAGACTGGAAGTAAAATTGTCTTCTCTCCGAGAATGAGCAGACCTGTTTTGCTTAATTGATCGTTTTAATAGGCTGGTACGCAATTTATTTAGACAGATAGTTACCTTCTGGTTTGTGCACAAAATAATATTGCATAGAAATGTTTTGCAATTCATTGTATCTATTACTTCCTTCCAAATGGACAATGTATCAATAATTTACAACAATTAATTTGGATTAATGTTTATATTATATTTTCAGATGCACACACACTCTATTTCGCGTTATCGTTTTCCAACATCTGTCGTATTCCTACCAGTTACATAGGAAATAAGTATACTTTAGCTTTTAGTTTGTGTTTTGTTTATGTTTCCATACACCTTGAACTATTAGTTTTTTTTCTTGATGTATTTAAATATTAATGTTATGCTTAGCTTTTTCACCCTTATCATAACTAATTTATTTAGTAGAATATTAAAAATGATTCGTCTAGTACTCTTTTGATAATAAGAGTTTATTTTATTTAACTATTTTTCCGGATTGCCATCATAAAAAATATTTTTCACTAGTAAGAATTGGAAAAATTAGGCGTTCCTATAGCAAAAATAATTACTTATATACAAAATATAATTCTGGTACATATCTAGGTGGTTATGTGATTGTCAAACAATTTTTTAAACGCTTAATAATACATATGGTAAAACAATTTACAAATTATCCATTACTCCACGCTTGAAAATGGTGCGCGATGTTATTTAGAGCCTTTAAAATTGGCGTTTATTTTTACTATCATATGTGGTTTTATAGTCATTCTCCGAAAAGGTCCATTATGTAAAATATTTTCGAGGTAGTCTTCTAAATAACTTCTAAAATGTTCAGTATTTGACAATAAATATTTGTAAACATCGCATCTGAGAAGCTACAGCAAATAATTGTGCACAAAGATGAATACGACATTAGAGCACATGATGATTTCATGTTAAAATTTTCTATTTTGATATGATATAAAGATACAGATTTAATTGTAAGGCTCTATGTGGAATAACAATTAAGTAGATTAAAATGGAACTGGAGCGTTTTAATTTTAAATGAGATTAAGTATTAAAGTTTTTGTATATATATATATATATATATATATATATATATATATGAAGCAAGAAATGATAATAATGTATATATATATATATATATATATATATATATATATATAGAAAAATCCCTTTTCATCGTATCTACGAGCATAGCCTTTATTCATTCTCTTTTAAATTTTCTTATTATCTTCCACTAAATTTGCAAATAACTGTGCATACCTATTAATATTACATTTAAGTACGTTATCGCTGTTTTCGCGTTTAGCAACTGATATAAATTGGTTGGGTTAATCTATCCTAAAACTCGAATAATTGGCGGAAGTGAAGTTGTCTTTAATAACATTTTCTTTAAAAAATATGTAACAGAAAACAAATTTTTATTGACATAATTTCTAAATTTGTGCACAAGGTTGTCTTGACATGTTTTACAGAAAATTTTGTTTGGTTTAACGACAACTAATTAATTTATTTCGAGGAATACTTACCTGTCGATGATATAGCCATAATATTCAGGCATACGCAGAAATGTCACGCAACTGTATAGAATATTTATGTTAGCTAAATTAGATTTTGTATATTTTGCATAAAAACAATTTTATTAGGATCCGCACTTTTCATTTTATTTGATTTAATATTTAAAATTAGAATTAGAGCTATTTAATATGATTAAAACCATATATGATCCTTCAAATTTAATGAAAAAATGAATTTTTGCATTATAGAAAATTGATTTAAATCAACATATCATATAAAATGGGGTAATAAGCTATTTACATGATATGTACATGAAAAAGATAGTTAAATAAATTAATTTTCTATAATATTGCTTAAATTTATTAATCTTTTACAGTATACTCGAGTATTGCAATAAAAAAAATTAAGCATACAAATATACATATTCTCTATATAAAAATGAATATGAATAGTTAATCTGCACGGTTGTTATTATTACGCCATTTTCTTCTGCGGCACAATTGAATCCTTTACATTTCCAGGTGCATCGATCTTATTTGGTCTTAATTATTGAGTTCACATTTGTCCCTTTTTTTGAAACCGCCACTGAGCTTCTTGTCTGAAAATGACGTATGCACCAGATTCTCCGAAATTCCAAATTCGCAAAAGGATTAGTGATTTTACCGACCTATGAGTGCTAGCAATTGTCCGGCAAAAGAAATTGGCGGAGTAATAACATACAAGAAGGACAGCACTACGCAATATACGTCAACATTTAATCTGCACGTTTGTTTAAACATGCAATTGAACTGTCATAATAAAACCTAAAGAGATTCACAGTATCACAAATTTTTCCGACTTCAGAGCATATTAATTTATAAGATAGTTTAGCAAGGAGCACTTCTCTCAGATCTTTTGGAAACTAATTGTAGAATTTAAAAAAATCAAATTTGCGCGCTTGAAATAAACACCAATCCCATTGTATATAACCAGTCGTCTAACAACATTACAAAACTACCGCAATTCGCAACGCACTGTCGCGTTCGACCTTCCATGATAATCATCAGAGTACGACGGCAAACTGACTAGCGAGGATCAAATATGGAATGAAAAATTATATATGCGAATCTCACCTCTAGTAGTCTTGCATACATTGTACGTGACTGGAATTCTCGGCTGCACAATTTCAATACAGTCCCGAAAATTAGCTGTTAGCAGCTTTTGCCACATATAAATGTATAGACAATACAATTAAAGTATAATTGATTGTGCGATTGGTAGTAGTTATGATTAACTACAAAAGGATCGGTGTTTATTTGAAGGTCGCAAACTTGATTTAAAGAATTTTTAACACCACACACGCAATCAATTAATGTTGAATTGTATTGTCTAAATACATATGAGTGTAACAAAAGCTACAAACTGCTAAGGTTCATAACTGCACATAAATTGTGCAGCCGACATTTCCAGTAATGTTCAATGTATGCAAGACTACTAGAGGTGAGAGCCGCATATTTAATTTTGTTTTCCATATATATTCAAAGCGGTTTGATCCTCGATAATCAGTTTCCGTCGTACTCTGATGATGATCATGGAATTGTTACCACCATATATATATATATATATATATATATATATATATATATATATATATAAATGAATCCAATTATTTATTTTAAATTAATATAACTTTCTCAGGTTGTACCTTGGTTTTAATGTAATGATTGATCAAGTTTAGCTCGTTAATTTTCAAGGCCAGAACCGTTACCAGCAAAGATAAAATTGAAATGAAAATTGACTAAGGAAAGTTTTATGCATGATGCATGCAATAGGCAGGTTCGTCGAAGTAGATGGTTTGTTGCATGACTCTGAAAAGTAGGGTAGCATCCGAATTCAAATTCCAGCTTTGGCATATCTGGCTCTCTAAGACATGTGCTCAATAAAGTTAAAACTCAATGTTAGAGTATTGCGTAGGAATTGTGCAGCTGACAATTCCAGTCAAGTACAATGTATGTGAAATTCCTAGACGTGAAATGAACATATCATATTTTACTTTTCATATATAAGCATTGCGGTTTTATATCCTCGCTAGTCAGTTTGCCGTCGTCCAGTGGGTAAAGGGCGTAATAAGACCTCCTACTGATGAGTTGCCAGTAAGCACGAATAATGTACCTTTATTCATGCCGACTTTGATTTACACCTCTGATCATAATTTAAATAATTCCACACTAGGTACGCAATACATAATATACAATTGCTTACACATTGGTTCTCCGAACAATTAATTAATAGTAAACCTATAATTGATTGTTATTCTTATTTTTTGCTATGCTGAAATCGGAAAAATCGACAAATGCTGTCATTCTGTTTGGAAATTCCGTCGTCTACCACCTTATGTCGCTGCGATAACATT
The DNA here is from genome assembly GCA_029291075.1 of Eudiplozoon nipponicum. NCBI lineage: Eukaryota > Metazoa > Platyhelminthes > Monogenea > Mazocraeidea > Diplozoidae > Eudiplozoon > Eudiplozoon nipponicum. The sequence goes on from JAQBSW010006886.1 coordinate 19,651, forward strand.
CAAATGGGTATTAATCTAAATTTGCAGAATAAATTCAAATTTTAAAACATCGTATCAATTAAGAGTTTTTTAATGTTACATGACGCGTTTGACTACGTCGAAAAGAGCCACTTAACCACTGCACATTTGAACATCTTGATAAATAGAATGAATTCCTAAATGCAAAACGTTGCTGCCAATTTAAGAAAAATGCACACTAATCAATAGGCAGCGTAATTGCGACAAGACGAAAGATAGACAAGTACAAAAAAATGAGCACAGTTTGTCTTAAATTAATAATTTGCTGTCTGTTAAGTAACTTATGGAAGAAATATTACCTTCCCCTGAATGTAATCTTAGGCGTCAACTACAAACAAGGTTATCACCTTTCGCTGTTATGACAGTTGAGTTATTCCTTATAGATCTGACATAATAAGAAACAGAACGACATATTTCTGATTAGACTGGTAAAAAGTGCTGCTAGTAGTAATTTTTTATAAACTGCCCAAACTTTAGAGAATCACCTATAGGCACATTTTTCAATAAATTGTTTAAAAAAGTTTAGAAGAGTTTACCTTTTTATAAGTTATAACGTAGTAAATTGAGAGTAAATTACATCAATAACCTTCATCAATATTTTATAGAGAATTTAAATATTTTAATGTTATTATTTATCATGTAAGATAATTCATAATGCATAAAGTTATTTTAATACACTGGCAAGCATGGCTTTCAGATATTCCATCGCGTTACTTATTTGATTAAAGTTGCATTGTCCCATATGCAGGACAGTTCTAATAAGTCGTATTGTCATGTAAGTGTTCTTATCGAGCCTTCACGGTTCTCGCTGATTAAGTTTTATAATGATACCTTGATTATTGCTTACCTATGACACATAACTCATGACAACGTAGACAAAGAGCGAAGTTTTGAAACAGGTTGGTCTAGGATTATTCGCCGTCTACGTTTGGTTAGCACTTTTTTTATTTAACTGAATCCTAAGCATTTGTTTAAAATTTTCTTTAATAACTAATAAATTATTTCCTAGTATATACATTTTTCAAAATTTAGAGCATCAGTTCGCGAACTCGGTGTCTACCTTATTGTCACGCAGGAGCCATATGAGCTTCTGGTTCTACACTGTACTGAGCGTATATGATGTGTCGCGTTTTGCGCCGTACTGTCCGCAAATAAAATTGACACCACAGCTTGTGACGGCTATAGGTGGTTTCCCGGCTTCTTGCAAAATTAACACGTATTAAAACGCGTCATGTGGACATAGAAGCACCAATGCCACCATGTCTTCGGTCCAGTCGATTTCTTGTTCCGCATGGATATTGTCGCCTTGTCAGAATAACTCACGCATGCCTGCATAATTGACTGCGTTAGGAAAAACATTTTACATCGGGTTTATCGACCAAGTTACTTCTAGTTATAGTCTTTTGCAAATCCGATCAAGGGATGATGAGAAATTGTCTAAAATGACTAGGTGCTTTTTTTTCCAATATGTGATCTGATATAGCTGATTTTTCTGACGGTGCTAAGCAATTGTGAGTGAATTTCTGCGATAAATGTTGCTGGATTTTGTTGGTCAATAACTTCATCGTACGCATTCACATGAGAATTTGTAGATTATTAATAATTTGGAGAGAATTGGCAATTGATTTTTAGAATCCTACCTCATGATTCACTGTGCGCCAAATGTGATATTAATTTATACACAGGGAACATTCGCCTTATTGGTCAATTTTAAGCGCCGTGCAATTGTTAGGACCGGTACGTCGCCTCCAAATGTTAGGAAAACCTTCTTGACATTACCGTCTCTAGTACTAATCTGACGAGTTGCGACGTTGACGTCAATGAACAGTTCTAGGTAGTTGTTCATTAGCTAAATGTTCCCCGGGAAGCACAGTTTTCCTCGATCTTGTATTCAGAGCAGGTCTTCCTGATTCCGTCTTTAGGTTGTTAACCAGGTTTCTTTTGTGTGATTTTGGCACACTGCTCTTGTAATGAATGTATCACCCAGTGAAAATGGGTATTACCAGTGTCAAATCACCATTTTATTCTCGAGTGTGTTGGATATCCCAAAAAGGGAACACTATTGTCTTTCTCTGCCTCTAGAGCGAATTTGATTTCTGGTTTGGTGCTATTAACTTACCTGGGAATTTGGAATGGATCTGCTGCGTCTGGTATGAACAGTAATATATCATCGTCATACCATTTGTAAAGTAACCTAGTCAATTAGACATTTTAGACTCGTTTGTTCAAGATAAAGCATGTTTACATCTGTAAAGAGGATTGTATTGCAGCTTTTCGTAATTACACAATTGATCTGACGATAGTAATTTACTTCAAATGGAGAATTGCGCGTTTTAATTAAATATTAAAAAGAGGTCTTTTATAGCATTGGTGTCGATAGGAAAATCTTCAAACAGTGAATATATATATATATATATATATATATATATATATATATATATATATATATATATATATATATATCAATGGGTCTCTCCGAAACGGGGAATAAATAGTTTAGTCTGAAATCTGATTATGTTGCGAGATATATTTACTAGCTTGATAATAAGCGAAATTGAGATAAATGGATAGCTTTCTTTGTGCTTTGATGTTTTCAGTCATTTAAATAGTTTAAACTAAAAGCAATTTCAAATTTGAATTTATTCGTCAGATTTTGATTTGTATATAGTTTAAGCAGGGGATTTCTTAATTCTGGTTATCTGCGTACATACATTTTTACATTGTCCTAACAGCAGATCTGTCGTTGTCAGTTATGTGATCTGGCCTCAGTATTAATCGAGCTTTTATCTATTATCACTAATTTGTGACACTTATTTTAAGATTTGGTAGACAAGAAGCGAAGTTACGTAATGTGTTGTAGAATCCCGCATGACTTTGTCACGTTATAACTTTAAATAATTTTTCGTCCAACTCAAACAAAATATTGAATTTACTTGGAATTAATATACAAAATACCAACCGATTGCTCCTCATCTCCAAATACGCACTAAGTTCGGCTTCGAATTGGCTGGGTCTTAGTTCGTACCTTCAATTCGAAGGCTTCCACACAATTCTTTCTAACCACCGGAAACAAAGTTCAACCTAATTTTGGTCGTTTGACGTTCCAGTACTTCAATTCCTTTTCCATATTCAGAAATCTATTAGCAAACAGTACACTTATCAGAAGACCAGATTTAAGCAAATGTATGGAGTTCTGATCAATGTGTGTTATTAGATTTCTGAAAATGGTACTGTAAATAGTTCATACAAATGTTCTGGAAACTTTGGAGTAATGGGAACTATCTAGCTACCACGTAGCCGAAATGGGCGCGTACTTGAAAATGAGGATCAATCGGTGCATTCCAACAATCCACGATGACAAATCGTAAATAAGTTAAATGTGATGTGTGCAATATTGAATCAAGAACAACATCTTTTAAAATACCAACCGCTCAGATAAGTCCTCGTTAGAGGTCTTGGAAGGACTTGGAAGCCCTACTTAATCCAAAAAGAAGAACTTCACTTTCACAATTTATAAAATACAAAATATGAAATTATAGGGTCCGCATAATATGTGATAACGAAAGCGAATACTTAGATTTTTCCAAACAAAGTCAGAACATAAAAAGAAAAATCGGTTTTATGATCTGCCAAAATCCTCATCTTGTAGCGGTTTATGAGAGCAATGCGGAATTCGGTTTAGTTTAGAAGACATGAATAAGCAAAATGATACAACTCTCGAAGAATTTTGTTTAAGTATTGAATAAATCGTTAACACCATTTAAGAGCTCATTAATAAAAACCTCAAATCAGTTATCCGTGTTACAATTTGAACAGGAAATCCAATAAAATTCCCTTTGACTTGCACAGAATGATTTTAAAAAAGCCGTTTTTTACATTTAATCCCATTCATTTTTAATTAATCAGCCTAGGTCCATAAGAAATACTAATAAATATAATTTAACCCTAAATAAGCCATTTCATAATCGACATTTGACTTTCTAGCTTTTAATCCTTTTTTAATTTTTAATATTTTTGTATGAAACTGCGTTACATTTAAGTAATTGAGACCATTTATTTATACGCTGAAAGGAGGGTGAATTATAATTTCTTTAACAAAAACAAATATGATTAAACGTACATTGGTTGTGCGGTCGGTGATAAAAATTATTATAAGTATGGCAATTCATCCAGTAGACTGTTTTTTCAATATTGGGATCTCATCATATAGTGACCAGAAATTGCCGCGGACAGGGCTCGAACCTGGGCACGTCTGCTTCAGAATCTTGTGCCTTAACCACTGAGCCAGCCTGCCGCACACTACACTACACACAATTTTCAGTTATACACTGAACCAGATTCCGAACCAGACGTGCCCAGGTTCGAGCTCTGTCCGCTGCAATTTCCGGCCAGTACATGGTGAGTTCTCAATAAAGACAAAACCGGTCTACTGGATGAATTGCCTTTTCTACACTATACAACTCTTAGTTTATACTGACATATATAAATAATTAACGAGTCAGGTGCTTATATCAAGACCGCAACCTTGATTATAATAATAACAACAAATATGATTCATTAGCTAGCATTTCCCGATATTTAAAATCAGAATTGTAAGTCAAATTTTTAAGAGAAAAACCTAAATGTTTTCTATTTTTTCGACCAACTGAAGAAAGAAAAAAATGTAATTTTATGACGAAATTTTGTCAAAAATTTGGCTAAAATTTTAAATAAGATAAAGCTTATTGACCAGCCAACGGCTGACAAGTAAACGCACTTTCAAGTTGTAGACAATATGACCCAGTTAAATGTATATGTCCGCCCGTTAGAATGTCTCAAGATTTTTGCGAAGTTGTCAGACAGTGAAAACTGAGTTAAGTTGAAACACTTCAATCTGGCCTATGTTATATATATATATATATATATATATATATATCACCTAAAACGGAGTCAAATAAGTTTTAAAAATCTATAATTTCTCTTCCTTCTATTCACGCGCTTTAACGACAAAATAAATAACGTATATCCATGTGCATGTTTATAAGGAGAAAACTAGAAATAATTGCAGATATTATGAAAGTTAACAAAATTATTGGCTTTTGCATAGTTTTATGGCTTTTCTGTTATTTGAAATTATTTAAATCTAGTAGGCAAGCATAAAGTCACGTTTAGATTGTACATTATTGCAATAAAATTTCTAATTATGGTGAAACATGCGTCATTTCACATAGTTTAGAGGGCCATCAAAATAACTCGACATACAACCGTTATTGAAATATTTAATATTGAAAAACAGCGTGCTTTTTCACGAGGTCATTTTACTCTTCTCCACGCAGTTATACGTTGGTAGGGTGGCTGTACAATATTTAGAAATTTGTAACAATTACAGGCTAACACGCTTTAGTACGTGCGACGTGTGTTAGTTTTACAAAATTTAATGAATTTTGAATAATAAGATAACCCGATTCTAATTAAAATTTTGACTAAAAATGAAAACCATTTAAAAAAAATTTCCATGAAAGATAACTAACAAAGTTTTTTCTATAGAGATTGTAACTGAAATTACTTGAATGTGAACGTTAAATTTGTCAAAGTATAACATTTTAGGGATACTGAAATAGATCGACTCCAACTGACAGAAAAACAAATTTGAAAGCGATGGAACTGTGAACGGTTAATTAGTGTTGTGTTAAACATACACAAATTAAAGAAAATAGTTTACCTTAATGGAGTTTGCCTGTGTTATTTGGAACAGAATTACAACTGATATGTATTGCCAAACAAGTACTGCATAGAAAAGAATCAGTGTTATGCATGTTCTGTTAGCAGCGAGATAAATAAAGTTGAAGATAAATGTCACAATATAAAAAAAATTGCTTGACAAATTATGCGGCAAACCAAATTACGAATATTTAGTGGGATAATAAATAGGAAACAGCTTACGCATCAATCACTTGTTGAATTTAATGTTAAAGTAGCACCTATACTACTTCCTAGATAAAATTGATAAAAATCGAAATTTTAAGACGTCTGCTCCTAGTACTTTTATTACTATTACTAGTAATACCACCATTAATAATAATTATTTTTTACTTATGAAAATTCAACTACTACCTTCATTAATAATAATACTACTACAAAGAGCAATTCTTTTACTAGCTTTGCATCTACTATTGATATTAATTATAACAACCGTAATTGCCAATACTACTGCCATTGCTGCTTATCTCCATTACTCCTACTATCACTAACACCATCATTATCATTGTTACTTTGTACTACTATAACTGCCGCTTACTGTATCACCAATCATTACTACATTAATAATAATAGTGGTTAAGTCATTACTCTTTAATGGATTCGTATAATAAAAAATATTTTACAACTTCATAAACTCATAAAATAAATACCAATGATCTAATATCTCCCAAATATATTTATAAGGTACTTTGCACGAAAATACGAATAACAAGAGGTTTTTTTAGTCGAAAGGAAACTATTTTTTTGGTTTATTTAGAATTGTTGGATATATGGTTCGTCTAAAATAAACATCAATAAGTAAATTAAAATAGCTTTGACATCAAATAAGAGCAATTAAGACAATAATAATCATAATTTTGAAAGAGCTGTTGATCAAAAAGTAAAATATACATAGTTGCTTTCTTCTAAATCACACACGCTTAAAATGTATTATCTTCGTGTCACCATGTTTAAATAGGAATAACCAGACGAAATAAATATTCTCGCATTGTAATATCGAATAAAAACTTCGGTGCTCCACTAAATTCATTTTTTTTGCAAATTTACTTGCGAGACGATCTACCTGTTGGTCCACTGCTCGTTTAAATTTAAGGAGGTCACGTTTGCTTACATTTCGGACATGGTAATTGTTTTGCTCTTGTACAGCCTTCTTGTGGTAGGAATGATTAAAATCATTGTTTAGTTTACATAAAAACAATTAAACACACGCAAAAACAATTTTAACATAATTTGGAGATTGGTTAATATAAGACATTAATCGATTATTGGTTGTGCGAGAGGTAATACAAAGTATCTAAATCATTGTTGTCATCTTGACGTAAGAACTTATCCCATTATATATATATATATATATATATATATATATATATAGTCAATTAATGATATATAAATCATCATTGAAGGTATAGAATGAATTCATCAGCCACTGGTTTTATCCATATTAAACTTTCAACATCCTGAATGCCACATGATGCTTGGGCACGTCTGTTTGGAGTTGTGATTAATACCTAATTGCAAATACCTTTGACATTTTTTTCACGCTTGCAAGGAGAAATTTATTGGTAGATTTAGTTAAGATTTGGGCCAATTGCGAAATATGTACAGGCTAAAGCGGGACGTAACATTTACTTATTTAATTTCGTCTCCACGTTTATGTTGTAGATATTTTCACATCTACTATGCAGATATTCAAAAATTCTTCAATTATATCATCAGGTTTGTGTGTATCTATAAAATGTAAAGGGTAACCACGACGATAAGTATATTATGCACAGCATCATACCTTGTTTCTAGGCAATCAGACGAATAAATTTATTCCTTTGTGCTTCCGTCACAGTATGGGGCAAATGTTAATGTGGAATTGCTAAAATCCATATTTTTTAATGACATTCGTATGAAGTCAATACGAATAATACCAAATACTGTCCAGAAATGTAAAAATCTATTCTTTATCATTTTTACTTTTGAGGAATAGTTAAGAACCTCCCATTGAGTTTATAAAGATCGATACTTGTTTGAACACGGATTTGCACTGCCAAGTAAATTCACGTGCAAAATTTATATTCGTTTAAAATGCGGATTTTGTAGGATTGTTGTAACTTTAATAAACACAACTGGCCAATCAATTAAGTAATTACTATTTATACAGGTATTGGCGTCAATGGTTTACTTTCCATCATGTTCTATATTTTTATTATGATAGCGAATTTTCAATAATTATCGATTACTTAATTGAGCTCACAAGTGAAACGTTGATATAATTTCTTGTGAGATTGGTAGGGAAATGAAAGTTTAGTTAATTTCAAGCCAGTAAACAATTAAAATCAAGTTTTGGTTTTAGAGACCGCAAATATAATATTTGTCTAATTAGAATGCTTTATCATGATGGTTTTTCTATAAAATGTTCACGCACAGGCACAACGTTGAAATTTCTCAAGCCGTGCGTAAACTTCATTTGGCCGAACATATATACCAGGTTTTATTTAATTTTATCAATAATAAATGAGGGCACATAAGATTTTGGTCCAAAACAATTCCAGCAATTAAATATGTTACCGCACTAGAAGAAATTCTGCAAGCTTATTTAACGAGCAGAAAAGATAGTTTGGAAAGATTTTGTGAATTTAAGAATTCATTGAATTTAATTTGACGACCATATATAAATATTAAAATACCGTGGAGTTAAGGGAAATGCTTTTTTGATTTACATATATTTATCAGCAGTAAAAATAGCAGGTAATTTAATAAGTTTAATTATGGCTTGTAATGGTTTTCTTTAAATGCACATGCTTCAGTCTAGGGTACGCAGCAAACAACTTCAGTTTTGGGTAATGTATTACAACAATTTCCTAAAACTAAACCACAAACACTACTTTTGCAGTATCTGTCTGTAAATATTGAACCGTCTACTGACACTATTTCGTACAGAAATTGATTTATGGAAAGCCATCGCAGAACTGCATATTAAGATAATAAGTCATTTTCAGACTGTTGAAGCAGCAGTTGGGCTACAAGGAATACGAAATACCAAATTCCCGACAACACCTGATCAATGACCAACTTTCATAGGCTGCCAAAATAACTAGACATTTGATTGGAAAATTAGCAATTGCACGGAAATATAATGCATAAATATATTTTTTTATCTCACAGCCGATTTTTTCTACGTTACTTTACGACACATAAGATGATTTGAGGTGACACTCCTTGCACTCTGAGGACAATTCGGGAAGTGCAGAAGGTATGAGCAATAAATTCACAGGTTTCGATTATACTGATTATGGCATATAAGTCTGCTTCTACGACGCCTAAGAATAAGACTTTTCTATTGATATTTGTAGTTAAAAAAGATTATACTAAGTTTTGTCAGATGAAGCCTATTCACAAAAGTATGCTGTTTACAAGTTTGGGAATATATAATATATTATTGTGAGTTTTCGGTTTTATGAACACTGCAGAATTATGAATTAAAAGTTGAATTTACTAATGTGTTAAAAAAATATAAATAAAATAAAGAAATATACTATAGTCGGGTGACCGTTCGAAACTGCAAAATAAAATATACATTAATAAATTAAACAAGTGCACACTGATTGTGTGGTGATGGTAAAAATTCTTTAACTCCGTGTTTTCGTAACATACTTTTTATGTATCTTTAAAATCAAATTTAAATAAGAGCTTCAGGTAAATTAATTTTTATCCAGTCATTAACCCAGGTCGTTTAAGAAATAGCAATGCTAATAGAAGCTCTTGACATTTTATGATCTGAGCAGAAATTGATGATGACTATCAAAACCAGACGAAGATATGGAAAGCAAATTTATTTTATTCTGAAAGACTACTAGAGAGAGCCGTAAGGGTTTTGAATTATTTATGAGTTATATAATAATGCATTTAACCTCGCCACAGCTTACGTCGAACTCTGATGAGGTAATAATGGAAGGAAACGTGGTGCTTGAACTGACGCATTCGCTACAAGAAACCGGATTGTCAATAAAAACGGATTGGTGTACAATTGTCTTGTAGAACTGGTTTGTAATTGCTGTCATCACATGCGCAATCGTGAATTATTTAAAAAATTGATGATTATGAAAGGTGGTGAGGAAGCTGCAAACACAATTAATTTTCGTGACTGGTGTAGAATCGTGCAGCTGACATTTCCCTGCTGTCAAGTACAATGTAAGGCAAGACCTCTAGAAATGAGCCGAATATCTAATTTGCTTTCATAGATATACAACGGAAATGACCTTATAGTTAGTTTGTCGTCGAGCTCTGATGATAATGGAAGGTCGAAACGTGTCAGTGCTGCTTCCATACCCAGCGTGTTCAAGTATGGCAGTTTGACGCCTTTGTTGTGTAAACAAGATAATGATTATGTTTACTTGAATCTGCAAATGATTTAGTGAAAAGATTGAAATACCTTTTTGATTAGCTTTCTAATTATCGTTATATGGGGTGTAAAGTGCGTATGTCATCGTCGAAAAGTGCATTGCAACTCTTCCTTCGTAAAGTTAATTAAACACAATGAATGATATTTTCTGCAGAGTTAATACGATCGCGCAAACAAAGACCATATGTTACAGACAAAAATACGCTGAAAACTAAAATGAATACAAGGGAGAAATAATGGAATCCTTGTTGATTACAAAATATATTATGGTAGTATTATAACAAATAAAAGTACTTTCCATAATTTACTAAACAAACAAAGAAAATTTCAACCTAGAAATATTAGATATTAATCTATTTATATATGATTTTGTTATTGACCCATAGTACAAATATTACATAACTGAATATATATATATATATATATATTTATATATATATATATATATATATATATATATATATATATATATATGACCCGGACGGTTCTTCGGTAATCTCAATATATCCGTTTAGTCTAACGGTTGCCACACACAATAATAAGTCACTCAGTTTAAATAGCCTAAATATTTTAATATATTATCGTCTAATTGTAAGTTAAATAAATAATCTACTTACAGACAGTACCTCCTGATGTAACTAGTTTAAACGTATGGAGTGAAAAACATAAAAAAATAGGAAAAATCTGTTCTAGGAAAACGAAATAACTAATAAAACAGATATACTGTTTTGACCATGAGGGACAATAAACTTGGAACTTCACTCAAAATACGTGGTTTCGGTGTTGCCGCATGAATAACTTTCCTAAAATGGTCTATATAACCTGTACCTTAAGAAGGAGGCGCTCTACATTATCTGCCGTCATTAACATACGTTTTGCCACATAGGATGATACAGGCAAGCTTTTTCCGTATCTCAATGAGTCGGATGAACTAACTGTCATGCTCCTCGTTGTTTCGGCGCTCTTAACATTCTCATTGACCTCGATACGCTGGTCTTGCTTTAATCTTTATCAGAACGCGTTATAATTAGTGTCCGAATACGGAATTCCAATTCTGGCTTCAATCGAAAAAATGGATATCGTTTTATGGATACCATTGTAATTAATCACAAAGAACTTTGGACTGTGCTTAGTTTTCAAACTAAGTCCGGTATACTTTAGTTTCAATGTGGGCTGAAAAGCTTCAATTCATACGCGTTCAATGCCTTCGAAAAATCCATGAAGGCGCGTTCTCTGGTTGGTTGCGGTGTTGAAGCCGACTATTAAGTACGCAATGGCTGTTTTTGAGCTGTGGCTGGCAACTATCAATGTAATTGAATCCACCATTGTAGATTGTATATGTCTAATGGCACCAATGAAATGAGATAAGTTGAACTCAAAAACGAGAAGCAGTAGGAAAACTGATTTAACGCGCAGCGGACAGTTCACTGGACGGTTCTTCCTACATTGACTCGCAAAAACTGCACGTTAGCTTGGAAGACATGCGTCCTGAAACTGACAACTTGGTCTGTGCCTAATACAATTGGCATCTAAATCTTGGTACTAATTGAAGCAAGGACGCAAAGGTAATTGTTTCTGCATCCGGACCAGCTAGTGTTATTGACTTATTTTGTAGTTTGATCAATACAAGTCATTCGTGGTGTATCAATGACAACACTTAGTATCTGCTTTAAATTTAGAAGCTTGAAACAGCCAAATTCTGAGTTAGTGTGATCGGCATACTTTAGCCCATTTCGTAATATCTCATCGAATGCTAGGCCAAAATACACATTCTTGCAACGGTAATCCTGCACTATCCATACCAGGAGGACTAAGATTATAGAATTCATCAAATATTGGGAGGCGATAGTCCGATTGAAGTCAAAGTTTCCTGGTCAACTCTTCGAAAATGTTAAATGCGATGACCTCCGCATTGAAATGCATGAAAATAGTAAATCAGTAAGGGTATATTTTTGCACATGATGTGAGATTTGCGTTTGTATCTTGCTTCATTTGAATGTCGTGCCATAGAGACAATTGTGTATTCTGATCGACTATTTAATTTAATCGAATAAAGATGAAAATCACACAACTGCTGTTTTCCCTTATACTTAACTGATGATTAAATTAAACTCAATAATGTGGATCATCTTCCGAATTAAAACTTTGTGATGAACATGAACCTTCGCAAAGCCTTACCAACGATGCATTGCTGATCTTCACTTAGAGGGCATGTTTCAAAGATATCCCGAAAATGGAGGCAGTCAAGGAGATGCGGTTTTCGCTATTTCTGTGGATTTCACGTTTTGGATATAAAATGCGATGAAATTAATTTCAGTCTCATCTTATTGCTTTATTAATGCGTCCAAGGCTACACGAATGGAATTTAGTGATCATGAGTACTGTTGAACGGTATAGTGTGTTATGTTGCGTAAGTAAATTTTAATTCAAATGCAATAACGCTGATACGACTTAAATCCTTTGAGATTCCAGTTCCTTCTGCAAGTTGTATCTATGAAGAAGTATTTATGAATAAAGGACCTATTATAAATTCACGTGTCAAGAAAACGATGGAGCTCTTTTGTAGACATGGATACGGAAAATTCTCTGATAGCCTTGACCTTGTTCCTCTTAGTTATATCGTCATGTCTCCTATCGAATAACCTAAAGTACTACATGTCGCAAAGCCAAACTGATCAGTACAAGAGATCACATCATATGGCAAAAGTGAATTAGACAAGGCTATGGAGCCAAAAATACTTCACCCATAAAACTTTGAAATGACAGATCCATTGTATTGCAGGTAACGAAATCAAATTGGTAAGGTAACCAAATGGGAATGAAAGCCGTTTTCGCGACGTTTTATAAATCGACTGGAATCTGACGAAGAGCTGGTTTAAGATCAAGCACAGTAAACCATTTACGATGAGCAATTTTATCCCTGATGTCGTTAGCATTATTTTTTCTGATATCGATCTGACTTGTCGAGCTCTATTAAAGACTGACGGGCCTTAGTGGGCACAGTACACGTAACCACTTAGTCACAGCGAGGGCGTGGATGATATGGCCTTTTTTTGGCGCCAATAATCTTCGAAAAAGATGATCAGAATGAACGGATTCGAAAGTATTCCTGCCTCTAAGTGAAAAAAACTAGGCGATCCAATCTACCAACACAGGTGCTAAATGCGCTAGTTTACTTGCAACCGTCTCGAAAAAGTGGCAGTATCTGTGGCTGTTGAAATGATTTGTCCATAAAATGCACAAAAATCTGGGCCTACTATGCAATATGACATGTCCGCGAAGTCAAATGTCCTCGAGAAACACGACGCAGAATTTAGCGTACCCGCGTTTCGCTGCCGTGTGGGTTTTTATTACGTTGACTAGCCTTGCGCCACAAGTCGACACGCACGGCTGGGAATTTCCGCGTTACTAACGATATCGTGCGGAACATTTGGTCAAAATAACGGAACCACGAGAGCGGAACGATAAAAACCACATAAATTAAAGCGTTCGTTTAAATTGACAGAAAATACACGCCGTCCGTCGTTCTTCTGTACATGCCTGTTTGTGTGTCAGAACATTTTCGATGTTGAACTTACTGTGGCCCATGGTGGATATCTAACACGTCCCAACATACGTTCTTCAAAGTACCTCACATCTCTGTGTCCTGCTATAATACAATGATTTTTATACCACTTTAGAGTTTGTCTTGACACCCATGTGGATATAAGCAATCATTAATTTTCTGAAGCTTATCTGTGTACACATACATGATAACAAATGCGCAAAAGCGAGAATTTAAATTGATGAGTTCTTCCAACGGATGGCTTGATGTTTACTAACGGGGACGGTGCGGGGGACGCGTTGGTCAGTATACTCGTTTCCTGATTCTGAAAATGTTAAACTCTTCCGAAAATGTGTCAATTAACTATGGATCTAAGTTCACCATACCAAAACTTGATAGTTAAGACATATCACTAAAAATTTAGAAGAATATCAAATTATTTATTATTAAAACGAAAATCATAATGCACAAAATTTGTGACTAATTCACATGCAAATAAATTTCCTGTTTATTAAAGGAATGCGCTAATTTAAAAAGCGATCAACGGTAAATTGTTTCTGAAAAACTACAATAATTTAGATAGAATACTAAGAAAGACGAAACATTATTAAAATAAACTGAAAGATACAGCATTAAAAATGTATTTAAATATGATGTGTATGGTTATTTTTTAATTAACAACAGTTAATTTATAAATAATCGTAACATACCACATATAAATGCAAAATCTGTTCTGCAATTCATAAAAGCTAAAACTCAGTGTTCTTACAAAATAATGCCTATTTGAAATATAATATTGATTTTAATGTTAATCTGCTTATTTAAATAATATTCGACCCTTGAAGACGGGCACCTCTCCTCTTTGTTAAACGCGATATTTCCGTTTAATTTCACAATTGTCCCACGCAAAAGAGACAAAATCATGAATGTATTAACAAATTGGTCACAATTTCAATAATCGTCGTCAATAATTCAGCGAATACAAAAATTAAACTGACCAGAAAATGTCCAGCAAAATTATTCTAAAAATAAAACGTAAAAAAGTTTAAAAAATTGAAATATAGCGTCCGAGTAAAATAAAATAGGACGAAAATAATTACTATTCTTATTTAAATACAATACATGACATGATATGGTATACAACAATAACTATTACGTAACTAAATATACTAAATTCACAGATAATAATGTACATATATATATATATATATATATATATATATATATATATATATATATATATATATATCATATATGTTTATATATAAATTAATTATACTTATTAAAACGTATATCCGATAATTATTCGAAATAAGAAACGTGGATATATTTCCCTTTTCTTAAAACGTATTTTCGTCATAATTACTAACATGAAAAGATGACAATTCTATGCAATCTCAAGTTGTCACAGCAATACAGCGCCGTTATGAACTGGGATATTTAATTAAATAGTAAGGAATGTATATACATTATCGATATAAGAAAATTTTCTTCTGCTTTCAAACATCTACTCACGAACATATCTTTATATATAAATTGAAAGCAAAACAAGATAGAAATATTTCCATAGAGAGAGAGCGTAAGCCCAAATATTTCGGGACCATTTCGTTTTCTAATTATATGTATAAAGATATGTTCATGAGTAGATATCGAGAAGATATTCACATGAGAAAGAAAATTTTCTTAGATTCGATAAAATTTCTTTTGTTTTGCACACAAGAAGTAGAACAATGAATTTATTAAAGTTTATTTCAAAAAAAAGAATGTACAATAATTTAGTTTTGTTTCAGTTGTATTTGGATTATTTATTTCTTTAAATTTTTACAAAATTAAATCATAATTACTATTTGCCTAGAAGCATGTTTTCAATAAATTATGGGACTGAGCGGTAATCAGGTATTATTTTCCTTCCTGAAAATCGTAAAAATAATATATATACTACGATATTACATATAAAGATAACATTGTTACATTTTTTATCACTTAATTTAAGATTAAATATTATATGATGATGATTTCCTCGTTATAATTAAATATTATCGCTGTTAATATGCTGATATTTTTAAGATATTCTAATTTATTTTGTTTACTTAATTGACTGCTTTATAAGTAATACATCACTTTTTGTAATGATTTTTAATGACTAGTAGGCCCATATAACCTATGGTGTTAGAATACGCCTGTTCTAAGAGATTAACGCATTGGTCAGCACAATTTAACGTCAAATTACTTGTTGTACAATTATAAATTCCCTTATTACAAAAGCAAATCCTAAATTCAGGAATTTTTGTGGTTGATATGTGTGCTTATAATCATTAAACGATGCTTCTAAACACTGTAGTTAAACGAAGAAATTGCATTGAATGCGAAGTTGTCGTCTTTGTAGATTATGTTTTTCCGACTTTTGAATCTATACGATTGACTTTAAATTAGAATAACCGATTTTTCTTATTTATTTGCTGAAGTTAGAATGAAATGCAATTTAATTATTTTACCGATAAGTTTTTTTAAACTCATCAAGCACAAGTTAATTATTCCTTTATTGGACATTTGATTAGATTTAGTTAACAAGCAAAATCTCCTATAATAAATTTATTTTATTTCGAATGGACATATTGCTGTCGCAACACAATGCCTATTGAGAACTTTGTATAATTTACTTTTCTAGCTTTAAATATTAAAATAGAAGTAAAATAGATATATCAAATTCAATAATGTAAATCATTTAATTAAAGGAGTGTTTTTCAGCTGAATTTTATGAAAATAGTAGACTATTAATTTCTGCTTGAAAGAAGATTATATGTTGTGTTAAAAATAAGTATTTGTTAACATAAGCGACTTTTAGTTAAGGTTGGAGAAATAAAAATTTAAGCTCTTAGTATTATATTTGCTGTGCGTTAGGAAAGGTTTAACATATAAAGTACTTGGTTTATAATGAAAAAAATATGTACATAATGGATCAGGTGTTTATATCAAGATCGCAACCTTGATTTAAATAATTTTTATCACCGCTCACGCAACAAATGTTCGTTTAATTATATAAAGATTAACATGCGTTTTGATTCCAGTCCATAGGCAACAATTAAATCGTTTACAGGTGGTTAATATTTTTAATTTTTTAATTTACTTTACATATTTATACATAAGTGTGTATCTCAAAATAACTTAGTAAAAAGAGGGAATCACTCCAACTCAAATACGAACACTCACACAAACAAATTCAAAACTATAAAATACGTGTGCACTATCTATATTAAAATTACACCAAAGTTACAGAGCCTATAAGTAATACTTCTCTAGTCCTCATATATATATATATATATATATATATATATATATATATATATATATATATATATACATTTTTCAGTATAAACTAAACATTGAATAATGTAGAAACTAATAAATATTTTACATATCTGTAGTCCTGACTTTCTGCTAGGCCACTACTTGAAATTCTTATTTATAGCTACCTTATCCTAGGTATAGCGACAGAGAAGTGCTCAATTACCATGTTTATACGTTCATACAGGAGATTGTACCGTTCTATTTTCCCACATTCCTCCCACAAATATAGACGGCGTAATACCGGGTACTACTCACGAATCGACAGTAAGCACGAAATGGATGTGCACGTTGTTATTCTTTAAATCAAGTTTGCGAGCTTGAAGTAAACACCAATCACATTGTATATAGCCAGTCATCGAACAACATAGCAAAGCTACCACCAGTCTCACGCACTGATGCATTTCGACCTTCCATGATCATTATCAGAGTACGACGGAAAATTGACTATCGAGGATCAAACCAAATTGCATATATATGGAAAGCAAAATTAGATATGCGGCTCTCACACATTGTAATTGACTGGAAATGTCGGCTGCACAATTTCTTTGCAGTCACGAACATTGACAGATTGAAGCTTTCGCCACACATAAATATAAAGGCAATACAATTAAACAACAATTGATTGCGCGGGTTGTGGTAACAATTCTTTAAATCAAGTTTGCGTACTTGAAGTAAACACCAATCCCATTTTATTTAACCAGTCCTCGAACAACTTAAGAAAACTACCGCCAGCAAATTTGTAGATTATAGAATATTGCGTTACAATATTTCGTAACCTAAATTATATCAGCAGTTCATAATAGGATATACTATGTAAATTAAAGTATAACAATTTTTAAAAAAAGCAATTTCATTAGCCAAATTGCATTTCAACCGTAATTTCCAATTCTTTGTTCCGTAAACTCAGAATAGCAGTGATAGATTAAGCTTAATTACTAGACTCTGCCATTGAATGGAAGACCGGAAATTAAAGGCCACATTCAGTTTTACATCTTCTCACACCTACATTGACACGCAATTCATTACCTCATAAATAAAATGTCATGTTTTGGTGCGACCAGGACGAAGATGTTGCAATTGTTATCTTTGGCAATGCAAACCTGTGTGCTTTTCTTGCGTAAAAAACCAAGGAAATCCACGGGGTTCACATTTATATTCTAAAAAACAATGTGTTCGTCAACTTCTGTAGTATCATGCATTTCAGCAACGCACTTTTAATCGCTTATGACGTAATCGGGCAGCTATTGCATATTTTCAAATATATATTTATTTGACAACTTGATTGGCTGCAAATGATAAAGAATGTGCTGCAAAGCTCATGCCTGATTTTGACAGATTTTCCTCTTTATGCTAACATCAACCTCTCGAAACACCATTACTTTATGGAAGGAGAATGCTCTTGACTTAGGGTCACTGATCTAAAAAAAAACTACATAGGATGATCACCGCTATTTGAATTACATAAACGGGTAATTTATTAATAAACTTTTATTAGTGACGATAAAAGTTTTCATCAATGTACCTCAGATATAAATTCCCTATTTTTCAGTTAACTGTTACAAGTTTAACGTTTACTGATAAAAAATTTTTAACTCTACTAGAAAACTTCCTCAATATCAGTCCACTGCCATTCCCTCGGTTTGACCTTGATTATATTCTGAAAGAAAATTCGCCATTTTTAACTGTGCTGTTGAGCATATTACTAAAATTAAGTTATTCTAAAGATGAGTGGGCATTTCTTGATACAAATTTTACTAAAAGTCAGAACACAACATTACATCATAAAGTACTGACGACTCTATTAACAAGAAATAATTCGTGAACAAACTATTGAAGCAAAACAACGTGTATATCGATAAGGATTTAAATAATAGAATATAAGATATTATTTCCAGGAATAATAACCTTAAATAGGATAGAGCATATGTTGTATTCTTTAAAAAAACTAGAGAAAATCGCACTAGAATGGCTGCCATAAAAAGAATTATATATTTCAAACTAACAATATTCTGACAATTATTAAATTCAAGGTTGCGATTTTGATATAAGCACCTGACCAATTAATAACTTACATATGCCAGTATTAACTAAGAATTGTATAGTGTAAAAAAGGAAATTCATCCCGTAGACTGGTTTCGTTCTTATTGGGTAATCATTACGTACTGGCCAGTATTTACCGTGGACAGGGCATCGAGCTAGGCACGTCTGCTTTGGAATCTGGAGCTCTAACCACTGAGCCATCCTGCCGCACACCACACCGCACAAAATTTTCGGTTATATACTAACAAATTTAACTTCGTTTGTCTATTTTTCCTTCAGGTAGAGCGCATATGGCATACATTTAGACCCAAGGTTCCAACTAACCATCCCCAATCTGTCATTACTGAACAGACGCCACACTACATGGGGAAGTGGTATTGATATGAACAATTATATAACTAAGTGAGCATTGGTTGCGCGGTCGGTGACATATATAAGTAATTAATTGTTCAGGTGGTTATATCAAGATCGCAACCTTGATTATAATATTTGTTATAACCGCCAGCGCAGCCAAAGTTCGTTTAATATTCTGACAGTTAACGAAAGCCATTTACATCGCAACATTCATTTAAAAAATTATTTTTACTATAAATCCGGTAAATTTATTTAATTATATTTGTTAAATTGAAGTTGGAACATAAGGCAGCTGCAGCATTCCCAAAACGTAGGTCCGAATTACACTCAGTAAACTGTGACTGGAGTTGTGTAAATAATGTTTGCTTGCGAATTGAGAATAAAATCATTCAATGTAGCATTGTTTTTATGTAATGGAACTGAATCTTTCTGGTTGATGAGACTGCTAGCGCAGTGTCCCGTTTTCAATATGTTCATTTTGATATACACGATTTAGCCTGCAATGCCAGTTTCTTAGTTTGGGTGGAGTGTGCCATTTTGATTTAACCATTCTTCCATACCGTATATTTTTGTAGACACGTCATTTTTTTGAAAAAATGCGTAAATACTAATCCCGCGCAGATTAGACTACATAGACCTTGTATTTTTGTGAATTTTATGCACAATATAGGTATTTCTTCAGCCTCGAAACATAAAACATGAATTAAGAACGCAACGCATTGAAGATCGTATTTCAACTTTTGTTATATTTGCCTTCTTGGTTCAATAAACCGTACATTTAACAACGTACTTTATGTCAAATAAATAATCTAATATTTTTTGTTTCTCTCAACTAAGAGCTTATCATTTTTATAAAAACACCGAATACATACAAGTAAACAGAAAGAACGAAAAAGAGTGAGTGAAAGTTCGTCTTT
>JAQBSW010006886.1:42500-45116 GCA_029291075.1 Eudiplozoon nipponicum
TATGTATTTCATAAACAAAATCTATAGACGTCAAATAAATTTGAAAATACGATTATTATTAGTTTATGAGAGAGAATGGTATCGTTATTAATGAGGAACTGCAAAGACATATGCAGGGCCTTCCAGCCGTGAACTAATCATGTCGTATTAATCTACCTAAATAGAATTGCTTGATGTAAACAAGCCGGAACTGATAAGACCGAAATAGGTGGCAACAATGGCATTAATGAGTGTCTCTGCTAAGAAATACCTAGCAAAATTAAGCTGATATAAAACCTAAAGTCGAATTAATTGTGCGAATAAAGTTGCTGAATAGCACTTCAAACCTTGCTGACAATTACGAGAGCATAGTAAGGACAATCTTAAGTACTATTTTGTACAATGTTTAGGTAATACCAACAACATACATAACATTGGAGCAATATAAATATTACATCAGAAATCAAACGCAATTATTCATCTATACCAGGTTGTGTCTTTATAGAGCCTTCTATCGTAAAAGCTCTAACTTCTGTGGTCAGAGATAGAATACTCTGGCGTATCTTTTACAATTTTAACTATCTTCTACAACTCTACAAACTAGACGCAACGCATAAACCATACAGTATTTTGACAGCTCATAGTTTTATCAATATTAGATTCTGGTTAGTCTCCTTGGATATTATTTTTAAGACAAAGCTCCAAATTGTATGAATCAAAGTTCAACTAAAATTGCATAGATTGTGTTAATTAGTTTTGCGTTTGAAAGGAATTTATAGCTCTACACCAAAAGCTCAAATAGTCGATCAATGTCAGCAGAAATTCTGCGCTACAATTAATGCGCGTTCGATGAGGACGAAGCCTGGTGGAGCAGATAAATTACATTTTTTAATGGAATATTGATTTGAATCAATATATATATATATATATATATATATATATATATATATATATATATATATATATATATATATATATATATATAATTTATGAATATTGCTTCTCTTAATGCACATATTTGTATATATACATATAAATATACAATAAACTTTACAGTAAAACCATAAATACATTGAACAATTTTGTGTAATACTAGTGTAAAGTGTAGCAATACGTTTGTGTTAGGAAGTTTTATAGACCAAAGTTAACAATTCAGTTTTTATTCTAACAGTCAGTGCACATATTGTCATAGAGGAACAATATTGTGTTTCTTATTACCATAGTTAGCATTCAGAAATTATTATAATTATAATTATGCGTAATGTTAACACCCAATAAGTGTTCATTTAAGATTCAGAAAAACATATAATTATGCCAATAGTGGTATGATTTTTGGAACCTTGCGCTATTGAATCAGTGGACAGTGAAACTAATTAGTATAAAAAAGTTTATTTTGAAATAAGTGATAATTAAGCAATGCTCTTCTAAGTATTAAGCGTAAAATCTTTATTAATAAACACAATTTATAAAATTTAATTATTACTGAGAAAATAAAATTCCATCGAATTTATATTTCAGCTGTTGTTTAGATTACGTTGAACATTTATATTTGAATTGGTATAATAAATATCTGAAAAATGTCAGAATAACAATTATATAATTTCATTTAAATAACGTAAAATGTTTTCCAATATACGAGATTAATTAAATTCCATTTATACAAAAACGCTACATTATAAAATTATTGGTTCTATTAATTAATATGAACAAATAAAGCCTTCTGTGAATACAGGTGACCCTATTATTTATAGAAAACTTTCACCAAGTTATTTGGCTATTCAGTCTTCTATTAAATTATACGACCTCCTATCCAGGCGAAAATTTCTTGCATATAATTAATATGCCTGAAAAGCGTCATCATTTAATATGCGTGCGAAGTTCGTTGATTGTTCGCGGAACCGAAATGTTACTTTAATTGTTTTTGTTTAATGAAAGCCTGAACGAGTTTAATATATTACTTGCTTGTTTAAAATTTCTCGTGAAGTTACCTTATGCTGTGTGGAGAACAAAAATAGACTTGCAAAATCGATAATAAACTTTTAGTAAGTCAGCTGGTAAAATGTGGTCTCATATTAATTTCACGAATAAAGATATAATATTTATTATGTGATAATTTCAATTTTGAGTTTAGTATTCTAACATTTGCTGCCGGGAATAATCTAAAAATATGCATTAAAATTTTACTGTCCTAAAATATGTTGGATAGTTAAAAATTTACGCGGATTTTAATGCGTTTAAATCGCTAGGTTGCAAAGCTGAATTGAAATATTTTATGTTCAGGTTAAAATTATTAATAATTTCAATACAATTTATACGTTTGATAGTTCAAAAATCATTTCAGCTTTCTTCACTAAGAGTAGAAACAGACTATAACCACAGGGAAATGGTGTAATTTTCGACATATTTGTATCATGATAATGCATATAATCGAAAGTAAAACTAGACGATTTTATTTCTTTAGTTTATTAGCTTTGCAAAATAATGAGAAAAAACTATTATCAGTTAGTATTATATATATATATTCTTTTGAAATGCCAGCTTTAATAAAATTCATTGTTCCCTTCCTGTGTGCAAAAACACACTCTTTTGTTCACATATTTCTATCTTGTTTTGCTTCCCAATTTATATATAAAGATA
>JAQBSW010006887.1:0-45092 GCA_029291075.1 Eudiplozoon nipponicum
GTGAAACTACGGATAACTCAAATGCTCGTGACCTATCAGAGAATCTCGAAAACCTTATCAATCAACAACAACGTGTTCATCCTTATAACTCAATCCTCTTTGAATTGTTACTATAACAGTCTTGTTCCGACTCTGACGCTACGCTACAAATCGCAGTGGAGGAGAATGATATGATTGTTTATTTGTACACACATTTATATTCACACCGTTCGTATACTAACATGTTTTGTTTTGTCTTTTAGCATGTATATCTGCATTATATGATGAATAAAGCCTAATATTTTAGGCAACTCTTTCTTCTGACTTGTCTAATCATTCTGCCCGTTTGCTGTGCTTGTTACTGTGATTCAGAACATGTACTGTCAATACTAGCTTGTCTTAATGCCGACTTGGCCATAATGGCGTTGTGCAAAGGCTTAGATTACCTCACTCTGTGTTATCTTAATAGACATATAGTAACTAAGTACTCTCTCTCTCATAAATCTCACGAATAATTTGTTTGCTTAATTAATATTTCGACGTTATTTATAAAAATTTGTTTATTTTCTTGATGATGATGACCGCGCGTGACATTCCGTCACTATTCGATTATCACTATGTAATAACTACGCATTAAAACCGAATCCGAAACTTGACAAGACTATAAAAAAACTCAGTAGCACCGGAAAGTTCATGTTACAGTCTTTTGATACGAGTAGCCAAAGCCCGTTAAGCCAGATATTTTGAAGACTAAGGGCCAAAGAATAAAATCAACAACAGATGAATAGTTGAAGGAAGTTATTTGTTGCGAACCTGGATTAATTGAAATTACCTGATCTGCCTTTTGACTAACGCAGCTTTCATTGTTCCAGTAGTTTTCTTTTGATAAAATATTTCGGCCTAACTTACCGTAGGCCTTCATCAGTTGCATTTCGCCTCACAAGTTTAACAAACGAAACAAATGAAGCAAGCGCGTTATTTCCTCTAGCCATAATATTTATACCTCAGACTGACCTTTCATTAGATATTCGCGTGTCACATGTGTGTGTGTGTGCATTTTCATAACTGTTGTTTTCATCTAACTAATTTAGACCAGAGTGGCTGAATAATAATTTATCAATTGCATGCGTTAACTATTCGTTTTACACACTCAATGTAAATGACGTAACTGAGATGGCCCCCACTTTCAGGTGGGGGAGACCCATAATTCAGAAACACTCGTCATAAAAACATGCCATGAGTGATAAAACTAGAAGTCCGAAAGACCAATGCACATGTTGAATTTCAATTCAAACCACTAGGGTTGTACTCAAAATGGACAAGTTAATAACAGTTATTGGCATACCATTAAATATGCGCACTCTACGCATGTGCATGTGTATGTGTATGCATAACTAAAAAACTTCGTTAAAATATTATTGATACACATTTACGTACATCTAAATGAAACTGCATTTAATAGACATTAATTTGCCCTTTTCACGCGTCAGACAAATTATTACTTATAAATATTGTATTATTAGAATAATTTCAATAGGTAGGGTGGGATGCAAAATTGAAAATCAGGGTTGAAATAAATAAGAGTTTTAAAATCAAATGAATAGTTAGAGATGAAATTTTGAAAGACTATATTCATAATAATTGATTATTCATTGCTTGAACAATAAGCCCACTAATTAGTCAATCTTAATCGGATGCTCTAAATCTTTTACTGAAGCTAGCTTCAGATTCTGATTTGTGCAATCGCCTTTTCCTACCGTTAGCTAATGCTGTATTCCAAATCGGGACTAACGACTTTTCAACTGCTGTTTCATTCATATTATTATCTATAAATTTAATTTCTATAAATTCCCTAATCAATCTCGTCACCCTATAATGATTAAATATTGCTATGCGTTTGCATTCCTCCCAGTTGATATTAAAGCATAACGTTTTGACATCTCGTAATTCTGTTCAAAAGAAACACTAATTATTCAATTGTTGACAAAATACCAAAAGTGATGCACACAACCGGACAGGACTATAATCAAATTACGTAATCCCCCTTTGAAACACCTATAATAACGAATATATTCTATGCGCAGAAAAATGTTGTTTTACTGTCACGCTGTTTGCCATCAATTTTCTGAAAAAAATATTATTGGTCATGCACTGACCGGATAGATTTTCGTAATTATGATCGATTAATTTCTAAGACGGATTCAAAATGCCTATTGGTGCTGTCATCCACATTATGAATGAGAATCCTTGAGGCTTTTATCTTAGTTATTGTCACATCCTGAATTTCCTTCTGATCCTCTTGGTATTTTCAATATACACAATAAAGATCACATGGAGATGCTTCCACTAACTAATTCCGTCACAGACAGGACAGCAGGACACATAGCAAGGCTGTCAGGACTTCAAGATTATTACAATGCTATGTTATATGCTTGATTCACGAATCTTTCCACTGAATGTTCCACCAGCTCATTTAAGAGACCACAAATTATCCTGTATTTGTGGCTTCTTGATGTGTAAAATCTTAGAAAAACACGCGTAAGTATTATAAACTGAAGTTTTGTATTTCTATTTACCAATACACGTCATTAAATGCCGAATGACCAACTGAAACTTTTAACATTGTCATGATGCCCGATAGCTTTGGTTTATCTTATGAACTTCTGTGCGTTTACATGCGGCCACATGACCATCCGGAGTCTGTTGTGGTTGTG
Organism: Eudiplozoon nipponicum; assembly: GCA_029291075.1. NCBI lineage: Eukaryota > Metazoa > Platyhelminthes > Monogenea > Mazocraeidea > Diplozoidae > Eudiplozoon > Eudiplozoon nipponicum. The sequence continues at coordinate 2,694 of JAQBSW010006887.1, forward strand.
CCAATAATGGCCTCTGAGAAATAAAAGGCGAACAGTAGGTATAGCGCCACCTATACCTCTGGGCTCGTTTTTACTATACAGCGGCGTTTGCCGAAATTCAAAATTATTCTGACCGAGCAATGCAAACCGACTGAAGTAGCCTGAATTGCGCACTAAAAATGTCTCTGTGTATAGGCTTGACTAGGAAAAGCACGTCAATTAATCATAAATGATATATTGGACACATTAGAGCATAACATTAATTCAAAATTACTTAAATTGCATGAACATATTTCCGTAGCCAACTGGGTATTTATAAAATTTCAGGAAGAAAAAAACTGTGAATTAAAGACAGTCTAGTAAATGGAGCTTTAATACCAGTTTTCAAACTGAACTATAACCTACTTATGCGGAAATTTAATTAAAATAAGTCAGATTGACAAGAATTTCACTAAAATGGCTGGAGCAACAACGAGTACTTCTTCAACTATGATGTATGAGGATCAACTATTCATAAATTCTCACAATATCATTAGCTACATATAGTTACTCAACAAACTTGCGGGAAAGTATAATACTAATGAAAGTTCTTAAGCACTTTTGGTTCGTCATATGATAATACGTATTGATTGACCTAATACCACTGAAATAAGGTTATATGAAAAGTATATTCCTTCATAAAATCAGATTAATCTAGTTATTAATATTAAGCGGACGTATACACAGCGTTCGAAGCTTGGCATAAAATACAAAACATTGAAAACGGTATGATATATAAAAATTATCCAGTAAATGTACCGATTCCTACTTGATCAATGCTGGTGCTAAGATAAAATGATACAAATGCTTTTAATTGCTAGCCAACTAACCAGCGCTGGCATATAGTGCATACATTTTAGCCAAAGCCTGACCAATATAATTATAATTTCATTATTTCGATGAAGCACTCGGTGCTTCGATATTCCTTCGTTTTATGTCAAAAATCGATTCGTTTCATTCATATGGACTATGGGTCAAACTTTTGTACGAATTGTCTATCTTTCGGAAGTAGTGGCTTATTTTGCAGGATAAATACTCTATTTAGTGTTGACGCTGTTTAGCCGATTCTAGCTACATGATTATTGTTTTTCCTGTGATATAAATGAGCATTTTTTCGGTGATTATGCTAGGTAGCGATACCAAAACAACAGAAATTCAGCTGAGCCCATTTACAGCAGACAACTGGATACTGATGAACGGCAATTCGTTATATCGTATATGTAATGTCTATTTTACTGGCATTAGATCCTTTTGGTTAAAATGTATATGTGATCTGCCTTCGTGAAAGCAGATTTACACGTTGTGCTTGTTGTTTATCGGCTTGCATTAGAGTATCAATCTATACATTTGAGGCGTCTGCAAAATTTGCCACGCGACTTACCGGGAAACTCAATATAGTGTCGTTCACCGATTTCTGCTTGCATTGGACAAACGTTGTTTGTACCTCTTGCATCCATCGAAACAATATTTAAGCAAAAGTCGGTTTGGGAATGGATTTTTGGCTAACCATCATCTCCGCGCGGTATGAACTACAGAAATATATCCTACTGATAAACCGTTGGAATTGTTTTCACTTTGTGTGTGGCGAATAATCCTTGATTTTTTGAAAGTTCAAAACTATTGGAGAGAATCTATGTGCGGAACCTGAATGACCTAAGAACATTATTTGCCGACCTAACTGTAAATTTGCTTGATTAAAATATAATTTTCATTGAACGGCTTTGCACTGCATTCATTTCACTCGGGCTTCCAATCTGTATAAGCCCAAATAATTAATTCTTTACAATATTGTAAATTAAGGGTAAATCCGTCACGAATGAGTGCAGCCCTATTTTGAACACCGTGGCTGTGTTCTTAAGACAAACTATTACCGGATTAAATAAAAAAAGCATTGAGGTATCTGCACTACCTCTTTCAGTGTGCTTGAGTCCAAAACCCATTTTCAAAAAGATCTGCTTTATGTCAAGCATGGAAGACCACCTGCCACCTCGATATATCATTTGTTCAATAACCGTTGTATTGACAGAATCTGCTTCCATGGCTATTGCTGTCTTCTCGTATTACTATTGTTTTCACGAATGCCGTTGTCCATTCTTGGCCCGCTTTATAAAGTGCCACAAATTACCAGAAGTAATTTTGCAGCCGCACGCTTTTTACATGGGTTACACTAATGGTGGCGTTTACCCAAGTTTTGTAGTCATCTTGACTGAAATTTGTATAGATTTGACTTATTCATTCAGACTGCCAAACGTGTTCGAAAGAGCATCCTAACTGGTCGGGATATTGAAGCAGAAACATAATGGCTTAAACACGTGAAAAAAACCAACAAATAATCGATTACCTATTTTTATACACTACTTTATTCGCGCCCTCAAGGCTGGGGAAAGCCCACCAACCAATAGATTAAATCCTTATAAATCAGTAAATACTTAATCAGATCAGGTTCATTTCTCAACGTATACAATGCGCATGCAAAAGTTACACTTGAAACTTCAATTGAACAGCTACCAAACGATCTATAAATTGTTGAACCATCTGTATACCAATCAGCGCCTCTAACGAAAAAAACTTACACTCAAACGGAGATTTCGATTTTGGCGATTCAAAACCGAAAACCTTTAACATCTCGAGATGTTAACTAAGGCTTAAATTCCGATAATGCCCGTCAATAAAAGGTTGATTTGGATATAGATTAGGCACAGGTATGCTGCCACCTGGTCTCGATCGCTATTTTTATAAACGCCAAAAGGCAGATGGTTCCATATTCATAGAAGAAGTTGATTATTCACTAGTTCATTGGTTACGATAGTCATTTGTTCCACAGACGTTCAGACCAGCTCTTCAAACGAAGTTTGCAAAATCATATTTTCCATCAAAAATTCTTTATTTATTGCGTTGCGTTTTAAATAGGTAAATAGATTTTGCTACAGAGAACTAACAAGTATAAAATTTAGATAATAATTTTTTGCGTATCTGTTGAAACATTTATTCAAATTAAAGCTGAATTATACGCCAAATTCAATATAAAGAGAGGACGTAAAATCTAATGAACAAATGTGTTTTGTGCTTGCTGATCGATAAAATATCTAATGCGTATGTTTTCGGTTATTTACGTAAAAAGACTTACGTATAAAGACTTCGACAATGCTCCTTCAAAGCCAACTCACCTAATATAATATATAACAAAACTGTAAAGGTTGCAAACACAATTATTTCGGTGTATATTAAATTTCACTGTACTGGTAAAATTTAAAGTTGTGGTAAATATCATGTATAACGTGTTAGCTTTGAAGTCGCATTGCCGAAGATTTTAAACGAATTCGAGTCCATTAATTCTTGAACAGCCATACGTTAAGGAACTTGTATCGCCCAATTGTCCAATATTTATTAACCAAATATATATTGAATACTGGGCGTGGTGCCGGTTACAAGAGACTAGTCTCCAGTAAGCACGAAATGCATTTATGCATGAGATTATACCTTTTTATTATGCTTGAAGTTTTATTCGAAATTGAAGTAAAGACCATATTTATAAACCACATGAAAGGGGCAATGTCTCTCTACGTGATTTAATGCCACACGACGAAAATTGTTTTTACATATCTTCAAGATGGCTGCGTTGATGTAGCGCGTGTCGGGACAGTCCATGTGCAATTTTGGTAGAAAATGTACTGGTAAAAAATACAAAAACTTCTAAAATCGTAAGGTGCCTAGAGGAGTGCTAGCTCGGTAAGTTTAGTGCACAGTTTGAGTTGAAAAAATGTAATGGCGCAAGAACTTTTTAATACAGCATGCCTGAACTGCAAACTATAATTCTAAATCTAACTCGAGCGAATCGAATGAGGAAAGTGGTTCTGCGATTTTTGTGCGACGACGACATCAATAAAGTGGGCCAAGCAATTTGCATTGCCAACATCTTTATGCTTTTCTCTACCAATCATAGTCTATGTAAGGCGGATACGTTTGCCAAGCAAGTCCGTGAACTGAGTGCCGCAGCTTCACCAAACAATAAAATATATTTAGATGTGCCGACAACAGTTCACTCACGCCGTGTGTGAAAAATATCGGCGAAGCCAAGACAGACCACTATCACACACCCGTCTACGGGGTGGGGATAATGTAGTAGTCCTACTTTGCTGCAAACAGTCAATGATGGTTCATTTAGATTGAAGAATTTGGACACAGATCTGAAGAACTTTTGCATCAAAATACTTGTCGTGCACGATGCTGTGGCTCTGAGTTGATAAAGCAACGTTGGTGGGCGGAGAAGATGTTTCAGTGGCTATCCATGAGTCCAAAATGGACACATAATCTCTAAGTGGATGATATGAATACCCGAGTATTACATCGCAGAAGCGATAGACATCAATATCGAGAATTTCAGGCGAGTTCTATGTACAAAAGCTGGGCATCCGAAATTAGTATTAAACAAATAACTATTATCTAACTTTGTTTAACCAAGAGAAACGCTTTTTGAGCAAGCAACTATATATGATGCTGTTTAATAGATGAAGGTTATGCTCAAAAAAAAGCTTCTGCGATTTTTAGCTAACAAAATAGTTTTTTTACCGACTATTTGGCACATAATAAAGCTCGTCTTAACAAAACGGTTATTGTGAACGATGTAGAAATACGCATAAGAAACTCAAATCATTTAAGTGATTGAAAAAAAGCGATTCCATATTCAATAAAGAACACTTCAGAAAATATTGCCTAACGGCTGATGTCTAACTATTCCATAGAAACAGAAATTCCTATTGTATCAAGTGATTGATTTTTGGAGATGAAGCAAATCGAATTAATTGTCACACTAGTCCACTTCGTCGCGCTGATATTAAATCATTGCGGGAAGAATATTTATGCCATATCTATGATAAATATTAGTAAACGAACATATATTAAGGACGAAAAATCTTTAAACTATTTTAATGACAATAATTCGGTACGTTTTAAACCAAAAACACACAATGTGAGACATTAACAATGATCGATAATTTAAATTTTATACTTTAATTTTTTTACTCATTCCTAAAAACAGTAAAGTATAATTATTCAAGACAGGCAATATTAATGCAAACAAAAGATTACAACTATCCAAGTAACGAAAGGAAATTTAACATGGGAATAATTGATTCATAAACTAGACTTTATTAAGCTTCGAAATTAACAAAAACTAAGTCACAATCGTTACGCAGAACCATCAGACACGTATTGAGTGTACAAAACATTTCTGTGAGATTATTCAGTTTGATCCAGATATTTCAAAATATCAGCGCTGCCAGATTTCATTTAATTAGTCTTTATTGAATTTGTTTCGAAAGGAAGTTTGCTAATCAAAATTTTTAAAAATTAAACGATTAAATTTATCTTGACTCAGTTATGGATAGGAAATTCAATAGTGCAACTATTAAATTTGGGCAATTAACTTGTACAAAGATAAATAGCGTCTACATATCTTTTTTAAACGAGGAAAATATTATGAAGAAGAATTAGCTGATATAAATTTCAGTTTGTCAAAGTTCATTACATTAAGAGATTTATTTTTGCACATCACAACAACAATCAGAAGATATACAAAAAATACAGAGTTAGTAAATCATTTAAAAAATCAATATTTTCACTGCATTTTTTATTTTACTATTTGTAAATTAAATATTAAATGATTCTGAAGACACAATCTCAACCATTGATGTAATCACAAATAAAGATGTTTAACATACAAGAAACGTATCTGGAAATTTGAATTTTTTGTACAAAAAAGTAAAATATATGGAGCACGAAAATTGATCGAAAATTCTACGAGGTTTGTAATTTAATAAAGCAAATTTATTCAACAATATGAATAATTAAGGCTAAGGCAGCTTAAATTTAAGATTAAAAATAGAAAAATTATTTTTAAATGTTTTAAAAAATCTTGATCAGGTTTACTAAAAGAAGTAAGAAGTAATGAATCTAAAAAATAATCGAACTGATTTCCTATTATACACATAGAAACACATGGAAGATAACTAGAAATCGAAAAATGATTTGAATAATTCAAAATATTATTTCGAAATGTCTGAAAATAGGACACGAAAAAACCATTAAGTTGTATGGTTTAACGTAAAGTTTAGGCAAAATATAAAAATGAACATCTATACCAAATTCTAAATAAAATAAGTAGTATAGTACGAAAAGTGAGCGAAATAATAGTAATTCGTAAGAATCTCTTAAATGAATGCAAAAACAATGGTTTTTATCAAATGATTTGTCATTTTATTATTAAATGTTTTCCGAAAAATGTACAATGAAGTCAGCTCAGATTATCGTGAACTAAATACAAAGTTAACTTCAAACAAAATTTTGAACAATAATTTGTTATATATTCTCGGGTGCGTAGACCAAACATATATGCTGTATTGTAGTATGATCTGCGTAACAAGTAACAATTTAGTCCGTATAGAACTATAAGGATATCTTCGAAATATTAACTTTTGTTCTTGCTAATTTTGGTACATTATTTTAATTCTACATCAATAGATTTGTTACTGGACACGCAATACCTAATGTATAATTACGAACAAGTAAATTGATTTTCGCGTTTAAATAAACGTAAATAACAATGCATCATGAATTGGAAGCCGAAAACATTTCTTTTTTCTATTAATCATTTTTGCGAGCTTGGTACAAACACCAATCCCATTGTATTTAGCCGGTCGCACAACAAAACAAAAATACCGTCATTCAGTTGTAAAAATTGTATTGGTAACCTCTCCTACTTACCTAATGAAATGAGAAATATATTTATTCTTTGAACCATTGTAAACGCGAGCCAAAAATATCTCTATTAAATATAATATTTTTCAGCGAAATACAAACTCCCATTTAGCTTAATTTGTGATATATGATGAAAAATTATTTTCAATTATTTGAACAACTGGACGAAGGTTTGGCAAATTCGCTCTCGTTTATTGTGGTGGGATTTGCATTATCCTCCAAAAATACCTGCATCTTGACAATGCTTCTCAGTTCTCGCTGCCTAATCATTTTGAGTCTCAACTCTTCATCGAGCCGAAATAGCTATTAAAGAAAACGAAAAAAGTACTCAATGTCACCTGATCGAAATGGATAATGCTTAAGGTAGTATTTCTAAAAATATTCACAGCATTTCATTTCAAAATATTTCTTCAAAAAAAACATATACATAATTCTCGAAGCATATTATCTAACGCATCTATTGAGAATAATTTTTAGAGAGTTAGATTTCCAAAACAAAAACAAATATTTCCAGATATAAATTTAAAAAATACACGTTCATTGTTGTACAGTAGCGCTTTTGTTCTATCTTAACAACAGAATTACCGGAAAATTATACACAAGATCGAATTTGTTCGAGCACATGCATTATCATGGGTCTATCCAAGCTCAATTCTAAGATGTCTAGTTAAGACTTTTTGGCTATTTTGCGTATTTTATGTCGACCGGTTTCTTAATATTTAAACAAAATTTAGTCCTCTGTTCCGTTTCTTCAGCAAATCATTTGATGAAAAGCAGCGAAACGCTATTATACAATAATTAAGCTTATTTTAAATTAATTATTCAATAATTAAATTGATTCGCATATTACACCTGCGATATAAACGCACTAAACAATTGAACATCGGCAATACTTTTCCAGAGGTTACGAAAATCTTCCATAAAATAATTATGTTCTCACAATTTCATTAAGTGTTCGACTTCGATGTTTAAAAATTTATGTCTCATTCAATAGCCGTTTACACGAGCTAATCATACTTAGTAAACAGACGAAATGAATGAAATACATCTAAAATGATTTTTTCAATGGCGTTGGAAACTGAGTATGAAAACATACTTTTCTGCCGACATATTGGGGAGAGGTAGTATTATACTAAAACTGGCTACGCTTATATTTATGTTTATTGCGCAATATAATAGTTTGATAGTCACAAATATTGTTGATATATATATACATATATATATATATATATATATATATATATATATATATATATATATATATATATATATAACACTGCTTAATTTACCATTTTAAAAAATATTTTGCTTTATATTTGGCCACTGCATTTACTGGTAATGAAGGGGGTTTGATAGAGTTACTTTAAATCATTTGCTTAATTTCGCAACTATTACTGCAGTTTGTGGCTGTTGGTTGCCAACTATGAACGATTGGATATCTAAAAATCAACAAATTAAGAAAAATATCATATGAATACATTTATATATATATATATATATATATATAAAGGGTTGTATATTACCAATCACAATGTGTGTTAACAAGGCATATTGTACCGTTCTGTAACAGTTCCTATAACGCACACGGACGAAGAAATCTTAGAAAGATCTACATGCATTCAAAATTAAATGCAAGTTCGTTTGTAAGATAGAGGGCGAGAGAGAGAGAGAGAGAGAGATATAGGGAGATTATTAGAAAAAAAATGGGTGGGAAAGTAATAGCGTCAGTGAAAGAGGACTTTTCACAAGAGTAAATGAATTGAATCTAAATTATGTTTGTCAGCTACTTAATAGTCTTCATTAGTTAACTTTGTGGGAGCAAATATTATTTTCTATAATCATCAAGATTTATCAACATTAAGTTGGTTCAATCAAACACCAATCACAGAATGTATAACCTTTCCAATCTAAACGAGCTGAAGATAGTAGAATGTACGAAATTTTAGAACAAATAACTATTGAAAATGATAATAGCTGTACACGGGCAGTTACACAAAGATCCGATTTTTCACAATTTCCAATTTTGTTTTGTCTTTGATCGGGTTGACTTGTTCTTACTTCAACTGGAAATGCGGTTCTATCACATCTTTGTTTACTGGCGACGTTTCGGTGCCTACTTTCCAGCACCATCAACAGGCAACACAACACTGATCACAATAGCAGATTTAAGCAAATGTGGTAACCTCGTTCCAAAACCATTCTATTTATATATATTTGACTCAACACTATTTTAATCATAGAATTTGTCTCAGTAATAAACTCAATATATAACTATTTATAATTAGCAGACCAATCATTACCTCACCTATCTCAAATTCCCGGTATACGTATCTCATCTCGTATGCAGAATATTGTAGGGGAGAGAGACAGTATCGAACCTTTTGTTATTTGTTATAACTGTATTGCTACTATGTCACGGTAATCAAAATTTAAAAATGATAAAACTAAAACATTGACTATCATATACTGTATTTTATTTAAAGCCGGGAACTCTAATGTATACAATGGTGTATGAGGTATTGCGCACATAGCAACAAATTAGTTCAAATATGGAGCAGCAAGTTACGTAGATGGATGGAGAGTGAATGTTATAGCGACGCTTAGGTGAACGATTAAAGAGAGAAAGATAGAGATAGTCTGGACAACTAACGTTTTTCAAAAAACTAATCGTAAGCACAATGCGAAGTTAATCAACTATTGGAAATAATTGCATAAGAATATATGCTCATATGACTAAAATAATTCATTATATCTATATACATATATATCTAAATATAATATCGTAACACCTTTATATATATATATATATATATATATATATATATATATAGAATATATATAATATATACATTAGTAATAAATATTTATTAGGTTATGCACACCTTATATTAATATATAAAATACATATCAATATGTATAAAAAACATATATATATATTTATATAAGCAACAGTGTGGATCAAATATATTTAATCCTATCTATATATATGTATATATACATTTACGTATGCATATTTCTAATAAATTATTATTTTTCTCTTTTCTTACTGTTTTTTTTTATTTACCAATTAATCAAATTGTATATTTATTTATTCACACCTTATATAAATATATAAAATACATATAAATATGTATAAAAACATATATATATAAATATAAGCAACAGTGTGAGTCAAATGTCTATATATATATATATATATATATATATATATATATATATATATATATATATATATATATATTTACCATTTTAAATAAATATATAATTTTAATGGTAATGTCTAAAATGATTAATATACTATATATGTATATATATATATATATGTATATAGAATAAACCTATCAATCTACCGATAGGCCTATCTATATATCCGTCTATCTATCACATTTTGAGTTCCTCTTAAAAGGATACATGGTAGCTGTTAACCATGAATATCTTCTCTAGGACTAACGTATTATTCATTTATTAAGATATTCATATTTACATAAATATATAAAATATAAGCAACAATGTAAGTCAAATGTCTCTTATCTAAAGTCCTATCTACTAACCCTTGCTAAATCGGTATACCCTCTTCTGGAACATTTTTATTGAGAAAGATAAGTATATAGGAAATTGATGTTGGTACAGATCATTCACAATCAGTTTTCTATAAGCGAGGTTTTTTACTTAGGTTCCCACTTAATTCAGGTTCCGCAGCCTCACGTTTTCTGACCGTAGAAAATGCTTCATTAAATATTGGGCCCAATGATTTTTCTACCGATGTTACATTCATTACACCTTTTCCTGATTTTATTTCAATTGACTCTCTAATTAGTCTAGTTAATCTGTTGCGGTTGCATAACGCGATGCGTTTACATCCTTCCCAGTCTATTTCATGACCCGTTTCCTTCGAATGCCTAGCTAGGTCTGATCTTTGAATGTGTCCATATTTGCAGGCTGTCTTATGTTCACCTCTACGAACCTTTATAGGTCGCATGGTTTCGCCTATATAACTGAGATTACATTCTTTGCAAGGTATCGCATATACTCCTGATGTCTCGAGGGGTTCTACTCTTTCTTTTTGGTTAGGTAATTTATTGCCTATAGTAAGCGATTGTCTTAAAACTGTTTTAATATTGTATTTAGCTGCTATTATTCTAATTTTCCTGCTCAATTTAGAATCAGGTAATACCATAATTTTGTGCTTATCCGGTTCCGTTTCCTTCTTTACTTTGTTTATTATATTATTATTAAATCTCTGTAACATCTCATCTATTAATCTATCTATAATACTTGACGGATAGCTATTTAGTTTGAATATTTCTTTTAATCTCCTCATTTCCTTATCCCTTTTTTATATATCCACTATTCTAAGACTTGTTAATATCATGGATTTAAGAATGCCTATTTTCATTACATATGGGTGATTTGATAAGAAATTAAGAAGTAGTCCTGAATAAGTCTCTTTTCTAAAAATATCTCTTTCCAATCTGGAACCATTCCGTTTTATTTTCACATCCAAAAAGGATAATTCATCATTATTCTCTTTTTCCAATGTAAACTTTAATTCACCTAATTGGTTGGCTAATTCGAGGAATTTATTTAACTAATTATTCCCATGATTCCAAATTATAAACATATCATCCAGGAATCTTACATACAAGTTTGGCTTAAGAGGAGATTTTAACAACAGATTTTTTTTCAAAATAGTGCATAAAAATATTAGCAACCGGGACTGATAGTGGTTGTCCCATAGGGACACCTTTAACTTGTTTATAAAATTCATTTCTGAACCTAAAGTGGGTGGAGGACATACAAATATTTAAGATTTCCATAATACTACTTAACATCATTTTACTACATTCTATTATCTCTGGGAACTCTGTTAAACAACGCTTCACACTTTCTAATGCTGCTTGTACCGGGACATTAGTATACATCGATACAACGTCCAGGCTAGCCATTCTATCATTATCATTCAAATTATACCTACTAATAATGTCAATAAAATGATATGTATTCTTTAAAGTATAATCTAAGAAATAAGTATATTTTCTAATTATGTTGCATAGAAATTTCGACAATCTATACGTTGGTGAGTTTAGTACATTAACGATTAATCTAAGTGGATTCCCCTGTTTATGAATCTTCACTAGACCATAAACTCTCGGAGGGACTGTGTCACGTTGTATTAATGAATTCCCAAGTCCTGGTTCTAATTCCTTCGACTCAATCATTATATTAATTATAGTCTTAACTTAAACTTGTAACTTATCAGATGGATCTTTATTTATTTTATTATAAACCTCTAAATTATTTAATTGTTCATACACTTACAATTCATAATCTGACCGGTTCATAAGTACCGTTGCACCACCTTTATCTGCCTTGAGGCCTATTACTTTATTGGATAATAATTCTGCTCTTAAGCGTTTTAGATCATAACTCTGCTTGCATCTCACCTCTTTGTGCTCTAACACCGCTTTGGACACATCCAATTCAAACCTAGTCTTATCTTTGTCTGGGAGAAACTGGGCAATCTTAACTGTTTCTGTAATTATCTCATTCCTAGGTACGCAATTAATAGGGATCGCAGTATTAAGTCCAAGATTAAGGATTTGTTTTTGGTCTTCTTGAGATCCATTCTCGATAAATTAACTAAACGTTTGGACATGACCTCTTCAATTCTCTTATTTCTCAAAGGGCAATTAATTCCCAATTTTGCTAGTTTTTTTTCATGCCTTTGTCTAATTTTTTTAATTTCATTATCCCTCGTTTTGTCTGTGAAATCTTCAATATGTTTGAAATCCAACATACATAATCTCGCCAGTAATATGGACCTTATTTTTGTCTTCTTTCTAATCAGTTCAAATTTACGTTTGTTTAGTTTATTAATCGATATTTTTATTAAATGTAAACAAAGCTCATGCTTAAGAGTATTTCCTACTTTATCCAAAACGAATGAAAGTTTAAATCTAAAACATTTCGGTATAACATTAAATTTTAAACATTTATTAAGGAACGAGGTATTTTCCACTTGCCTAACAATCTGCATCTTCTTCCGCTTGTACTGATTCATAAGTGTGACCACTGTCGCATCATATTTGATACTCAAGTATTTTTGAAGTTAATATTTTGCGGTGTGTCAGCATTCAGGTTATCAATGCCGCGTTTTGCGTACGCGGGTAATAGCTGTACACGGGCAGTTACACAAAGATCCGATTTTTCACAATTTCCACTAACAAAAGGTTCGATACTGTCTCTCTCCCCTACAATATTCTGCATACGAGATGAGATGATGTATAGGTGAGGTAATGATTGGTCTGCTAATTATAAATAGTTATATATTGAGTTTAGTTACTGAGACAAATTCTATGATTAAAACAGTGTTGAGTCAAATATATATAAATAGAATGGTTTTGGAACGAGGTTACCACATTTGCTTAAATCTGCTATTGTGATCAGTGTTGTGTTGCCTGAGGATGGTGCTGGAAAGTAGGCACCGAAACGTCGCCAGTAAACAAAGATGTGATAGAACCGCATTTCCAGTTGAAGTAAGAACAAGTCAACCCGATCAAAGACAAAACAAAATTGGAAATTGTGCAAAATCGGATCTTGGTGATACTGCCCGTGTACAGCTATTACCCGCGTACGCAAAACGCGGCATTGAAAAGCTTAAAGCTGACACATCGCAAAATATTAACTTAAACAAATATTGAAAATGATATTCTTTTGTGCCTTCTTAAAATGGTTAAAGCTAATTACGTACTGAACCATTTCTATATTGATTCCTATTATCAATTTTTGCGAACTTCACTGTTCTAGGTTTATATTTCAAGAAATTTAATTTGACAGCAATATTATTTGACAAGAACTTTGCAGAATGTAAACAAGCACTTATTTTATTTTTTTATTAGTCGTGCTTCAACGTTTATTTCCTTCCATTAGAGCACAATGGTATCTGACTAACGGGCAACAAAACGATTTGTATAAATAATTTCTTATCAATCAGAAAAACGGCTGTAAATATAAATCACTTATAAAGTAGACTCGAAAAGAATAGTCGGCTGCGAAACTTCATTCATTTCCCAACCATATATTGTTTTTGAATTTTACCTGATTAATATAAAACGCTGTTCCTTTTGTTTAAAAACATTAAATATAAATAAATCGACATTTAAATGCAATATTGCAGAGCCTCGGAGAAAAATTCTAAGAGCTAAATTTGCAAAAATATAATCTCAAAAAAAACTTGTTTCTAACGAAAACCGAACAGTAGTTCCTGATAGTTCAATGCACAACAGTTCAAATTAACAGTACATTTTTCAGGTTTACTAGCAAATCGTAGGTATACAGATACTTAATTATCTATAAAAGTATATACAATATCCTTTGGTGTTCAAATTAAAACGGTAGGTGCATTTTCGATATATATTTTACGGTGCTAAGGCGACAGATGAATTAAACGAACATGAGTTGCGCGGGCGGTGACAAAAATTACTATTGTCACGTTTGCGATCTTAGTACTTAAACCTGACTCTTAATGTACATTTTAAACGCAATTTAATATTTTGTTGCTGATGAACTTCTCTAATCTTTAAAATTTTCAACATTTGTGACGTATACAATGAAATTCTGATCTTTTTATCAAACAAATATCTATTATCGACGTCCTTGTTATGCGCTTAGGTAATTTCATAAAATCCTTTCGACTTTTTTCAAACATTGAGTAAAAAATGCAATTAAACAATCATTGATTGCGCGGGTAGTTGTAACAATCCTTTAAATCAAGTTTGCATACCTGAAGTTAACACAAATCCCATTGTATTTAACCAGTCGACGAATAACATAGCAAAGCTAGCGCCAGTCACAGGTAATGACGCGTTTCGATATTCCATGATCATCATCAGAGTTCGACGGCAGTGCACATGTAAGGAAAGCAGAATTAGATTTACGGCTCTAACCTATAGTAGACTCGTATAAAATATAGTTGACTGGAAATGTCGGCTGCACAATTAAACGATCATTGTTTGTTCGGTTAATTGCAACAATTCTTAAAATTAATTTTGCGATCATGAAGAGAACACCGATTCTATAGTGTTTAGCCAGTCATCGAACAACATATATATGCATTGCGTTTTGATCCTCACTAGTAAGCTTGCTGTCGTACTTTGATGAGATCATGGAAGATCGAAATGTGTCAAGATTTGTGACTGATGGTAGTTTTGCTACGTTGTTCGACGACTGGTTAAATAAAATTAGATTGGTGTTAACTTGAAGCTCGAAAACTTGATTTAATGAATTGTTACCACCATCCGTGTAATCAGTGTTCTTTTAAAAAAAAATTATTACCTATATGTGTGTAAAGCTGCAAAAATTTATAGTTCGTTACTGTATAGAAATTTTGCAGCCGACATTTCCAGTCAAGTACAATGTATGCCAGTCAACTAGAGGTGTCAGCTGCATGTCTATTTTTGCTTTCCATAAATATGAATTTCAGTTTGATCCTCGCTAGCTAGTTTGACGTCGTACTCTGTTGATGATGATGGAAGGTCGAAATGCGTCAGTATATTCGACTGACGGTAGTTTGGCTATGCTATTCTACGACTGGTTAAATACATTGGGATTGGTGTTTGCTTCAAGCTCGCAAACATGATTTAAAGATTTGAGTGCCAAATGTTTAAGATAATTTATCTCACATAAAGGAAATTTGAGGAGTTGGTACATGTTGAGATTTTTTTGTAAATTCAAACTGTTTGAAATATTATGCAGGTCACATATATTAGTAGAATATATGCAAACAATAATGGCAAAAATAAGAAATATCTCAGCACAAAAAAAATCATTGATAAGATCAATAATAATGATACAACTACTAATCTTCCTACTTCAACTATCACTATTATTATTATTATTATTATTTTATTATTATTACATATTATTATTATAATAAATAATATTAATAATTCTAATACTACCTCTTATACAAATACTACTACTATTAATACTACTTAGATTACTACTACTACTGCTACTACTATTACTATTGCTTCTTATACTACTACTTATTCTACAACTTCTAACTAAATAGTACTACTACTAATAATACTACAACTACTACTCACACTACTACTACTACTACTAATACTACCACTGCCAATAATACTACTAGTACTACCGCTACTATTTCTACAAATTTTAATTATAGAATGCGGTGTTTGGTGAAATAAAAATAAATACTTTGGCGGAAGAATCGCTTGTGGCTTTAAATGAATTTTTTTGTTACTTATTTTGATTACAATAACAGTTTTTATCACACTTACAATTGATAAGTTATTCCGATGACTTTTATATGTCCATATGCTGATGCAAATAATCAGCAGAAGAGGAACGCATGTAATAACCCAAGCGAATGCAAGTGACCAAGTCGGAAAAGGATCCAGATTCCATGATGCAGGAGGACTCATCTCCAACATACTAACTACTATAATGAACACGAGTGACGCTGGCGTAATAACCACCCACATGCTGTAATACCAATATTTGAGCGTTCTTCCAACTGGCCCAACCATCGATTCCATATCTTCAGCAAATCTTGATAAACCTTTAAAATAAACATGAAAAAATAATATAATAGACATATGTAAAAAACCTTCTAGTCTGTACCTTCTAAAAATAGATATTTTCCTGACTTTGATGCGTGAATTCATTCAAATTGAATCAAATAAATAGGGCTTGCTTGAGATCTGCGAAACATAAAAAATAATTTTAAATGGCAAAGTGGAAGCTTAAAAATTATTAACCAGTCGATCTGCCAATTTATTTACTTCACATTGATGAGAATAATACGCCATTGAGATTGATATATTTCAAGCTAATTTTGACTGTGTGTTTGTTAATTTCTATTTCGCATAAACAACGCATCAAAATATGGTTCATCCTGGAACAATGTAAGTTTTATTTATCTTCCTTATTGCAATTTGTTATATTTGCTACCATTTCGAAAAATATGCGGATCATATAAGTAACTTAATGATCTAGAATTTCTTTGCATTTGATAAATTCATCAGTTATATATGCAATAAAAATTGCGTCATTCTAATGTCTTTTGCCATCACAAACAACAAGCACGTAATATTTTTATATAGTTACGGAACAAGTAGGCTGTAAATGACGTAGGAAATATTAATGCTACCATCTGCGTTTGTGAGAATACACTAGAACGTTTCGGCAGGACTCTCATTACTTTCTTTTTATTTTAATCTGCGGATCTGAAATAATAACAAAACTAATTGTACCTGACCAGTTGCATAACATAGCAAGACTATCGCCAGTCACACATATTGATAAATTCAACCGTCCATGATCATCATTAGAACACAAGGACAGACTGACTAACGAATATAAGAACACAATGCATATAAAGGTTATGGGAAATAATGAGATGCGCCCATCACCCACAGTAGTCTCGTATAAATTGTACATAACTGGAAGCGTTGGCGACAAAATTTCACTGAAGCCACAAATATCAGTATGTTTCGTTTTTCGCCAAATCTGCATATGCGTTGTACAATTTTAGAATTATTAAACGTGTTGGCGAAAAAATTATTCCATAAATAAAGTTAGAAGAATTGGAATAAAAAGCAATTTAATATTATTTTATATCTCGTACAACAATGATAAGTAAACCTCAATCGCAAAAACTGACGTTTTTTGGCATTATTTTGTCATTATCTGAACACGACGAAAAACTGACTAATAAGGATCACTTCTGTTAATATCGCAGACATCGTAAGTGGTACGAATTCTTAGCTACATAATTTTAATGAATTCAGGAATATAACAATTGTGCCGTATTTTCTACTGGTTTATAAGTTATAAAACGAAGCAAATACGATTGACAACTATATAATTAATCCAGCCAATACCCATTTAATTACATAAATTTTCAATTTAACACTACTTCCCCAGATAATATGGTGTTTGTTCCATAATGACATATAAGAGGGTGCTAGTTGGAACCTTAGATATAAAGTTATACAATGTATGCCCCATTTAAAGGAAAAGCCAAATGATAAGTATGTACATAACTCAAAATAGTGAGTAGCATAAAGCAGTGGAGTTCAGTGGTTAGAGAAACATATTCCGAAGCAGACGTACCAAAGTTCGAACCCTGTCCGGGGCAAATACTGTACATTACATGAAGAGTTCCCACTAAGGAAGCGACCGGACGACTGAATGGCGTTCAAGTATATATTAGGTGTTGCGAAACTAGTAAAAAATTAGTTCAGTTGTGACCAGAAGGATAAACAAAAAAGAGCATGAACGGAAAGTATAATCTCTTGCACATTCGTTTCGTGCTTACTGGCGACCCATCAGTAGGAGCCAGTATTACGCCCTTTATACACTATATAGGTGGGTGAGGAAGGTGGGATAATAGGACGGTAAAATTCTACTAGACGAATGTTTAAAACAGCAGTAGTGAAGCTAAAATTATATAAAGTCTCGACTATGCGACTTCAACGCTAACTCACCCTATATAATATATATACCGAGTCTGTAAAGGATACTAACACTATGGCTATTGTGTTAGTAACTGATACCACCATTATTGTACCGAAAAGGTACATTATACTAACACTATGGTTTCCGAGTTGGTACATGGTACCAATATGATGGATATCAATTTATGCTGTAGTTCACAGAAATTGAGAATTACAACTATTTCTGAAAGCCTGTTACTCCAGTAAATCTATACATGCGTTAATGTCGCATTGTCGAGACTCTATATGATGTTAACTTCACTAATGACAGTTAACACAATCGTCTAGGAGATTGTACCGTCCTATTATCCCACATTCCTCACCCAAATATATAGTGGTTAAAGGGCGTAATACCGACTCCTACTGATGAGTCGCTTGTAAGCACTAAACGAATGTGCATGAGATTATACTTTCCGTTCATGCTGTCTTTGGTTTATCCTTCTTGTCAAAACTGAAATAATTTGTTACTCGGTTCGCAACACCTACTACATATTTGCATATATATTAATTCTCCGCAACGAACAATATTTATACTGGATGATTTTCCATAACTACATACCAAAATGCTTAGTTTATACTGACAAATTTATGTACATAATGAGACTGGTGTTTATATCAATATTGCAAACTTGATATAATTAAACGTTATCACCAATTATTCATCTCAAAATTTTAAATCTGCTACTACTCGCTTTTACTAAAATTCTCTTCTTAACACATGCAGGATATCGCCAAATGTCATTTTACTTCAGCCTCTTACTTCTAGAACCTCAGCAATAAAAATTTAATGCATTTCAATGTCACTTGCATCGGGAGGTTTATATAAGTGTTTATAATTTTTATGCCTTATAGTTTATCACATACATATAAACCATATGTTTCAATAAGACTTCTAAATGGACGTGTTTTTCATAGCATAATCGAAAAATTAAAAGTATTTATTAATTCTATAGCAATGCAAGTTTGACATTTTTGAATCGGTAAATTCTTAACATTCTAAATTATCTAAAATGGGGTTTTTTGTTTTTTGACTTTCATTAAATCACATACTTTTGATAGGAAGATATCACTTTTTATGATGAAGAACTTATGTGCTGAAATCAGAGCATCCAAAATGGCCTTGTAACTAATTAATGATCTAACATAAACTGATACATTTTCAGCGTAATATTGAATTTTATTAGCCTCAACTAAAATATGCTGAAAGGACAGAATGGTAAACAAGCCGATCTGTTTTATATCCCGTAAAATATGAAGAAGGATACAAGATAAATGAAACCAAAGGCTACATAGAAATAGTTAAGTGAGTAAAATAAATATATGCATATAAATATTATTTTTATTAGTGGTAACTAAGATATTTAAAAAATATAATCCATGAAATTTATGTTCTGATATTTTCTATTTGCTAACGTAAATTGAGGTTGTTTTAAATCAGGAAACTGAAATTTATCAGCCGCAACGCAATATGTATTTTCTACTTACCGTACACATAAATAAAGATCAACTCCAATAATCCAATAATGGCGAGTGCAACAGCATAGTAAATGTCAAATACTGTGAAGAAATAGAGACCAGCCTACGACCAATGCAAATAGAAACAAAAAAGTAAAGTGAATATTACATGAGTCGATACTTGAAAACAAAATTATCAACAAAATATTTTTAAAAAACTAATGAACGTATATTTGAACTTTTTAACTTGACAATTGATAATTTTTGACCTCAGTTAATTAAGAGCATGTTTTTAAATCATGGACATTAAAAAATGCTAAATAAGAATAATTTCATGTCCTTGTATTTGTCACAAAAACCAAAATTCCAGAATATTCTCAGAGGTGCACTGTTGCATAACTAATTTATTGTTTCATATACGAAAGGGTTTAACTTCCAAACCTGGCATACTCGGAAGAAAGAAAATGGGAATCTGATAAAGTTCAAATCAGAGGTAACATTTTGTTAGCCGGAAGGATATTATTGCTCAATCGGAATAGCTATTACACTGATTTAAACGTCCATTTACTGGTACGCCTGCAGAACTCCAGTTATTATTGAAAATCTAACCAAATGAAATTGTTTTAAAAGAAGACCGAAATTCATAAGTAAGTGAAGTTTATTATAGATTTTATTAGGAAACTGGTAGTGGCCACGTTCATTAGACTCATATTTTAGCTTTATTAAATGTCACGCTTCATGATGGTTTATATACATATTACTGGCATATAATTGATTAGAACCCAATAAGGACGAAACAGATCTAACTGATGAATTATATATTCTTTGTTGCGGAGAAATAATATAGATACATTTGTAAGTTAGGTATTGCGTATCTTGTAAAATATTCGTCCAAATACTACCAGACAGATATATCAAAATCAGCATGATCGTCAGGTATAATCTTAGGTACACATGAGTTTCGTGACTACTAGCGACTCAACAGTAGGAACCCTATACCTACCATATAGTTAGACAAGGTATTTGGAACAAATGCCCATCAAAATCTCCTATATGAATGTGAATGCAGGCAATGATATATTAAACTTTATATAAAGTCTTTAAAAATCCACTTATGTAATAAATTCAAAGTCTGTAAAGTGTACCAAAAATTGGTTTTCACAGTACTGATCCTGTACATGGTACCAACACAATCGTTTTCAAAATACCGACCCTGGACATGGTACCAACACATTGGCTTTCAAAATACCCATGCCTATCTAGGATACCAAAAACAGATTTCGAGATAGATCAAATTTCACCAAAATTGAGAATTAAATCTAATTCTGCAAACATTTTACGCCAGCTAATCCATACTTCATTTATCCTATTTCGTGGTAATTATGCCATCATTGCAATAAATATATTGGTTTGTATTAGGTGTTGCGAACCAAGTAACAAATTAGTTCAGTTTTGACCAGAAGGATAAAACAAAGACCGCATGAATGGAAAATATGACCTCATGTACATTCGTTTCGTGCTTACTGGCGACTCATCAGTAGGAGTCGGTTTTACGCTCATTAACCACTATATATTTGGGTGAGGAATGTAGGATAGTAGGACGATACAATCTCCTAGACGAATGTGTAAACCTGCAGTAGTGAAGCTAAAATTATATAAAGTCTCGACTATGCGACTTCAACGCTAACTCACTCCATATAATATATATACCGAGTCTGTAAAGGATACTAACGCTATGGCTATTGTGTTAGTAACTGATACCAACATTATTGTACCGAAAAGGTACATGGTACTAACACTATGGTTTCCGAGTTGGTACATGGTACCAATATGATGTATATCAATTAATGCTATAGTTCACTGAAATTGAGAATTACAACTATTTCTGAAAACCTGTTACTACAGTAAATCACTCTGGCTTTAATCGGTATCAGTTATCATATTTCGCGGTAAACGTGACATCATTAAATTCAATATATAACAGTTAAATACTGTTTTGTTTCGGAGAACTAATATATATATAGTATATATATAGGTATATAGTATATACCGGCTACTACTGATGAGTCGCCAGTAAGCACGAAACGAATGTGCATGAGATTATACTTTCCGTTCATGCTGTCTTTGGTTTATCCTTCTGGTCACAACTGAACTAATTTGTTACTAGGTTCGCAAAACCTAATACATACTTGCATATATATTAGTTCTTCGCAACAAACAGTATTTAACTGTAATATATTGAATTGAATGATGTCATGCTTACCGCGAAATGTGATAACTGATATCGATGAAGGCTAGAGTGTATGGTTTAACTGGAGTAACAGGTGTTCGGAAATTGTTGTAATTCTCAATTTGGGTGAACTTTAGCATAAAGTTATATCCATCAGGTTGGTATCATGTACCGACTCGGAAACCATAGTGTTAGTATCCGGTACTCATCGATTTCAAAAAAGGTATCAGTTACTAACACAATAGCCATAGTGTTAGTATCCTTTACAGACTCGGTATATATATTATATAGTGTGAGTTAGCATTGAAGTCGTATTGTCGTTGACTTCAGATTATGTTAGCTCCACTATTACAGGTTTACACATTCATCTAGGAGATTGTACCGTCCTATTATTCCACATTCTTCTACCAAATATATAGTGGTTAAAGGGCGTAATACCGGCTCCTACTGATGAGTCGCCAGTAAGCACAAAAACGAATGTGCATGAGGTTATACTTTCCATTCATGCTGCCTTTGGTTTATCCTTCTGGTCACAACTGAACTAATTTGTTACTAGGTTCGCAAAACCTAATACATACTTGCATATATATTAGCTCTTCGAAACAAACAGTATTTAACTGTAATATATTGAATTGAATGATGTCATGCTTACCGCGAAATGTGATAACTGATATCGATGAAGGCCAGAGTGTATGGTTTAACTGGAGTAACAGGTGTTCGGAAATTGTTGTAATTCTCAATTTGGGTGAACTTTAGCATAAATTTATATCCATCAGGTTGGTATCATGTACCGACTCGGAAACCATAGTGTTAGTATCCGGTACTCATCGATTTCAAAAAGGTATCAGTTACTAACACAATAGCCATAGTGTTAGTATCCTTTACAGACTCGGTATATATATTATATAGTGTGAGTTAGCATTGAAGTCGTATTGTCGTTGACTTTAGATTATGTTAGCTTCACTATTACAGGTTTACACATTCGTCTAGGAGATTGTACCGTCCTATTATTCCACATTCTTCTACCAAATATATAGTGGTTAAAGGGCGTAATACCGGCTCCTACTGATGAGTCGCCAGTAAGCACGAAACGAATGTGCATGAGATTATACTTTCCGTTCATGCTGCCTTTGGTTTATCCTTCTGGTCACAACTGAACTAATTTGTTACTAGGTTCGCAAAACCTAATACATACTTGCATATATATTAGTTCTTCGCAACAAACTGTATTTAACTGTAATATATTGAATTGAATGATGTCATGCTTACCGCGAAATGTGTTAACTGATATCGATGAAGGCCAGAGTGTATGGTTTAACTGGAGTAACAGGTGTTCGGAAATTGTTGTAATTCTCAATTTGGGTGAACTTTAGCATAAATTTATATCCATCAGGTTGGTATCATGTACCGACTCGGAAACCATAGTGTTAGTATCCGGTACTAATCGATTTCAAAAAAGGTATCAGTTACTAACACAATAGCCATAGTGTTAGTATCCTTTACAGACTCGGTATATATATTATATAGTGTGAGTTAGCATTGAAGTCGTATTGTCGTTGACTTCAGATTATGTTAGCTTCACTATTACAGGTTTACACATTCGTCTAGGAGATTGTACCGTCCTATTATTCCACATTCTTCTACCAAATATATAGTGGTTAAAGGGCGTAATACCGGCTCCTACTGATGAGTCGCCAGTAAGCACGAAACGAATGTGCATGAGATTATACTTTCCGTTCATGCTGCGTTTGGTTTATCCTTCTGGTCACAACTTAACTAATCTAACTTTTAATTTAAACCAAAAACTAAGAATTATATACACCTTTGCCAGTTGTAGAAAAAGTTCCACTTTTGAATAACATAGAATAGGTTTATTGAGGAAATGTAGACCAATTTATATATATATATATATATATATATATATATATATATCTAAAGTTAACATTCTATTGAATGAGTAAGAACCGGTCTGATTTTCAATATTATTTGTATTTATCTTCGGTAGTCGTACGATCAAAAAATCGTTAATTGCGCGAGTGGAGATGACAATTATTTAAATCAAGTTTTCGAGCTTAAACGATATACCAACCCCATTTTATTGAACCAGGTCGCATAGACTTCCAAAATTAAAGGATGCGTGACTGACGGTATTATTGCTGCTGCGTGAGTGGTTAGATACAATGGAATGGGTGTTTATTTCAAGCTCGCAAACTTGATTTAAATAACTGTCATGCCCACCCGCGCAATCAATGATTGTTTAATTGTATTCTATATATATATATTTGGCGAAAGCCACAAAAAGTTAATTTTCGTGGCTGAATACCAACCTTGCAGCCGCTATTTACAGGTGAGTACAATGTAAGCGAGACTCCTAGAGGTGAGAGCCACATATCTAATTTTTCTATCCATATATATGCATTTCGGTTTGACTCTCGCTTGTCAGTTTGCCGTCGTACTTCGTTGATTTTCATGGAAGGTCGTAACGCGTCGGTACGTGAAACTGACGATGGTTTGGCTATGTTGTTCGATGACAATTTTACTACAATGGAATTGTTGTTTAATTCAAGCTCGCAAACTTGATTTAAAGAATAAGAACTTCTTTTTCTTCGTTTGGTAGCTTTCACATCACATCGACCGTGAGTGATTCTGTGCCCTCCTGGTAATAACGCAGGATGGACAAATGTTTACATTAATTACTCTTTCAGTTGTGCATTTTTGGATGCTTCTAATGGTGATTATATTAACGAAGTTTGTGTAGCTGCAAAAACGTCAAAGTGCTGAGTGTTTTCTAATGCTGGTTCAACAAAAAGTTTGATTTTGCTGGATATTAGAATATATTTTTTGGCTTTCCCAACTCATGGCCAGTCATATATGCGCCATAGACTTCTGATTTTGCATTATGCGGAATTGAGTCATTGATTGAATGGGCTGTTTCTCTTAAAACGCAATTTATCATCGGGATCAAATAAAATTTAAAATCACCAAGTATCATCTTGAAATTCTGCAATTTTAGAACTTATTTTGAAACAGTGAATTCAGCTTACTTGTAAAAATTCGCATTTCTACGATAATTAAATTCAGAAAAATGCAAATTTTTTACAAAGCCGTTGATATCAAATAAAAAGCACCTGACTTTATTATAAAACATATCCACCAACATAGTATTTTATTTAAACTGGCCACGAATCAGCCGAAATTGCAACATTATTCCATTATATAACAAAACTAGATCATCCGTAGGATCACCATCGTCAAACATTTAACTGGACTGCTCCATATTTAACTAAAAAGCACAGATACAATTGGCATAATTATTATCATTAACAACGCCATTAAATTCACAAATAGTTAAGCTATCAAAACATAGACATAAATATCTCGCGTTGTTGTTAAGATTGCACAGCGCATTTCAGTTCCGTAATATGGATAAAAGAAGGCGTCCCAAAAGAATTGAAGGGCACCATTGTAATGCCTATTCACAAAAATTGCTAAAAGCACACATGCAGTCTACCGTGGTGAAGGTGATCTCTGATTAAGGTGGCGTGACAGACAGTAAATCGAAAGCAGCTACAGATGAGTGCCAAATTATTGCAAAACTAGTCACGCTAATGCATTGCATTATCTGCACTAGAGAAAGTTTTTTGAATTGACAATGATATATATATATATATATATATATATATATATATATATATATATATATATATATATATCTGCACAACTTAGCGGGAATTCGCAGAAACGGATAACTTGCTTACACACAATAACCAGATAACATGAATGGAAAGTATAATCTCGTGCACATTCGTTTCGTGCTTACTGATATCGATCAAGGCCAGAGTGTATAGATTTACTGGAGTAACAGGTGTTCAGAAATAGTTGTAATTCTCAATTCTGGTTAACTATAGCATACATTGAAATACATTATGTTAGCACCATATACCGACTCGGTAACCATAGTATTAGTACCATGTACATTTTCAGTACTATTATGTTGGTATCGGGTATTGTCACAATAGCCACTGTGTTGATATCCTTTGCAGACTCGGTAATATATATATATATATATATATATATATATATATATATATATATTCATTGTACCCTTCCTGTGTGCAAAAACAAAAAGAAATTTTATCAGATATAAGAAAATTTTCTTTCTCATGGTCTTCTCAAATATCAACTCATGAACATATCTTTATATATAAATTGGAAAGCAAAACAAGATAGAAATATGTGAACATAGAGAGAGTGTGAAAAATAGAAACCAATCAAATTGCGTGCGTCACATCCAGTTCAAGCTCAATGCTTGTACGTGCTTCTTCTGCTTACATAAATCCGGCTGCAATTTGTTTATCCATAAGGCTTCGTATGTGGCTAGCTCCCTTTGTTTTTGCATTTAGTAATTACTTTGAATGCTACGTCTGGAGAACATACGTGCGATGTTTCGATGATGTGTTGCGCAATAGCAGACGTGTATTCACCATTTGATTTAAAACAGGCGTTCAAGTTGCAATGTTCTCTCATTCGAGTAATTAACCGTCTGGTCGATCGGCCTACGTAAGTTGATCGACAACTTGCGCATGTATATTGGTAAATAATATTTGATATCGACATTAACGGCTGTTTCTCTTTGATTGCTGGTAAAGGCAAGTGTGTTACCCTAAATAACACTCGTAGTTTGGCTGCATTAAATGTGCGTATCAATGGTGCTTCAACTTTCTTTTGTGCCATTCGGGAAACTGCATCCCCCTTAAATGGGATGTTTAGGTAGACTGTTTTCTTTTCTGGCCCATAATACGTCTGTTTCTGGTTAACTCCCCTTTTAATAATTGATTCAATTAATTGTCTGGGATAGCCATTAGACATTAAATCGTTAATTGCTTTATTATATTCATTTTCTTTAGAATCTTGACTAACCAACCTGTCAATTCTTGAAAAGCAACCACGAACTGTTGATAATTTATATTGAAATGGCACAAAACTGCTGTAATGCAAATACTGTGCAGACCATGTTGGTTTATGGTAAATTGTTCTGTTTAATTTACCATTAGTTTCTTTCTTTAAAAGTACATCTAGGAAAGGCAGACAGTCATCTTTCTCGTGCTCTGACGTGAAACCGATATTCTTATGTGCTTTGTTGAAACTTTGAAGCAATGTTCGTGATTGCGACCTGTTCTTAAGTACAAGAAATATATCATCCACGTACCGTATATATTGAGCACATTTACTTATGTCACTCTTTAATGATGTATTTTCTAGGTGCCCTAGAAAAATCTCAGCCAACACTGGAGATAAGGGGCTTCCCATTGCGACACCATCAGTCTGTTTGTAGATGTTTCCATTAAAACGAAATCGTACGTCTTTCGTGCATAATAAGATAAGCTTGCGTAGAGTTTGACCTGGCACCGGCGATGGTAATATATCGTGTTCTACCGCTTTGACTATAATGTCAATGGTTTCATCAATTGTAACATTTGTAAACAAAGACGTAACATCAAAAGATACCATAATCTTGTTTTTAATCAACTTACGTAGGCCGATTGACCAGACGGTTAATTACTTGAATGAGAGAACATTGCAACTTGAACGCCTGTTTTAAATCAAATGGTGATTACACGTCTGCTAATGCGCAACACATCATCGAAAGATCGCACGTATGTTCTCCAGACGTAGCATTCAAAGTAATTACTAAATGCAAAAACAAAAGGGAGCTAGCCACATACGCAGCCTTATGGATAAACAAATTGCAGCCGGATTTATGTAAGCAGAAGAAGCACGTACAAGCATTGAGCTTGAACTAGATGTGACGCACGCAATTTGATTGGTTTCTATTTTTCACACTCCTTTGTTCACATATTTCTATCTTGTTTTTGCTTTGCAATTTATATATAAAGATATGTTCATGAATAGATATTTGTTAAGACCATGAGAAAGAAAATTTTCTTATATCTGATAAAATTTTTTTTTGTTTTTGCACACTAGGAAGGGTACAATTAATTTTATTAAAGCTCGCATTTCAAAAGAATATATATATATATATATATATATATATATATATATATATATATATATACTGGGGTCTAAAACGAAAAGAAGAAACCCGCATATTCAACTGTTGATTGTTAATATAGTTTACACTCTAAAACAAGGCAGATTTAAATCGGATAATAAATTCTGAGCTATTTAGCTGCTGGATGTATTTGTCTTCTCATATTTCGTGCTTATCTGCAAGGACTACATTGAATAGAAATTCCACGGCTATTGGAAACGTTACGGTCTTAATTCCTGTTTATGACTCTCGCCACAATATGTCCACACAAGTGCGTCATGCTTCTATTAATTCTTGAGAGTTCAAATGGAAAAACCTTCAGAATTTTTGAAATTTTGTTGCGTTGTGTACAAGTTTATTGGTTCAATGCCGCGTTGTGCGTACGCGGGTAATAGTTGTACACGGGCAGTTACACAAAGATCTGATTCATCACACTTTCCGATTTTGTTTTGTCTTTGATCGGGTTGAATTCTTCTTTTTTCAACTGAAAATGCGGTTCTATCACATCTTTGTTTACTGGCGACGTTTCGGTGCCTACTTTCCAGCACCATCCTCAGGCAACACAACACAGTACAAACTTCACGATAACAGATTTAAGCTGTTTTATAACTTCATCATCCGTTCTCGACATCTGTTTGAGCCAAATTTGTGGAGAATTCCTCTGTATCTTGGACTCTCACGTTTTTCTAACCTTAATTTTTCGCTTTTTCACATATGCGATAAGATTTTTCAGCAGATAATTGGCTGACTAAACTAACATATCATTGTAATCATCGTAATTATAGTCAACCTCATTATCATCAGCAGTAGCATCATCATCAACACGAAAAGAAATAAAATAGCATTTATTAACGGATGATTCATTGCCATGCAATTCTGAGAAACTTGAAATAAATGATATAGAAATTGTTATGATTATTAATGTAGTAAAAATAATAAAATTTGATATAATACCAATAATAATAATAATAGTAATATTAATTTTTAAATATAAGAATAATAATAATGCCGAAATTATTCATTTATTACAAAACACCGTAGAAGGAGAATGTTTTACGTTGGGTCTAGGCTAGATGACGATACCTACTTAGACAACACACAGAAATAAGGCCACCCCAATCTTTGAACAACACAATTAAATTCAAGTCAACTTTAAGATAATAAGAAATTGATAATACAGCTTCCTTGGGGTTTTTATTGCATTGCTTCGTAAACAAGATCAAACCTCGCATATAAATCTGATTACCTAAGAAAAACAAATAAAACAGATTGTGTCTCTATTAATATTCTGCCCGAAGACCTCCACTGAGCACTATTCGATACTAGCTGTCAGAATACAGTCGTAGTCCCTAAGAGAACCCGTCTACTAGAACACGGTTTCATACCATGATCAATGGCTGTGTTCACGCCCTTGTTTTGGTCAATTAATTACCTGGTGCACATTAAAATCATAGCCAAAGGCATTGCTTGAAAAAGGGATATCCTAAAAATTTATTCGCTTATAGAGTTGATATACTTTTTCCGGTGGCTATGGAAAAGTTCATATTAAGGCACAAACTAATAAAGTACTAGCAATCGTAAGAAAATATTAACAGCTACTAGATTTTCACATAGTACTAGCTCACTGGCTATTCTGACTACCTACGATGAGTTACTTTGTGAAGAACAAACTATGGTATGAAGGAGGACTTTGACCTGCTTTATTAGTTTTGACTTTAATATTGTGATGAATTGTGGACCGACGAAAGATTCCGACAATGGCATCAGAAATATTTTTGTGAAACCACAAACTGGGAACAATCATGTGTTATTCACAACACAGATGAGGTATTTTTTAAACACACAGTCTCGCAAACTTAAAACACTTCATATAATTTGACTGTCTTTCAATCTTAGATACATTGCAATATTATTAATGTAAAACCGGTTTTTTAACTAAAGAAACTTGGTGTGCCAATTATCTGAGCTACATCACGCAAACTTGCAAATTTATTACTATCTTTCGAACTTAGGTGATGTTTTCCCAGTTTCCTTAATTCTCGTCGCAAAACCAGAAAAATTTGAAATTCAAGCGTATGGGTTTGACGAGAATTGAAGATAGGAGAACTTGTCACAATATATGGAGGTACACAGCATAATTTATTCTATCTCTTAGCATGGCTCATCATGATGACGCAATTTTATAACCAAGCAAGTTAGGATCTAAAGCTGCAAAGCAATACCGCGTAAACTGGGCTGAAATTTGGTTGTCACGACTTTGTTTAAGTCTGTCGCTCAACTAAACAATTGAAAGCATCGGCATAATAAGGATAACATAGACTGATGAGTTAACCGATGCTTCAATATTGCGAAACTCAGATGTGCAGGCAGAAATTTGGGCATACATTTAGGTTGAATTTTTCCCTAATTATTCGGTAACGCACCTGTACCTTATCATTTACTTTGAAGTGAGTTTCAAGCAGAAAAGCGAAATAAATATGCACAATAATAGTAAGGTGGTAGAAAGAAAGTTGCTTATCCAATTCAATTCAAATGGACCTTGGAAAATCGTTATAAATTTCAAATGGTAGCTAGGCAGATTTCGTAAAAATTTAAATAGTTAATTAGGCCAGTTTATTGCAATAGTTAAATGCTTATGTACATTTAATCTATAAGAATCAGCCCATCGAAATAATCATAGATCCTGCCTTCAGATTAGTTCGTTATCTAAATTCCAAGCACGATGAGTTTAATCGGCAGGATCTTTGACGTTCCAGTGGAGAACGTTTACATTTGTCTAAATATAAATAAGAGAAAATTTGTGTATTTCATACCATTTTACAACTACCTGGGACAAACTTTCTATGGATTTATGATGTCGCCTGTAAGCACGAAACCAATGTGCACATGAGATTATACCTTCCGTTCATGCTGAATTTGGTTTATCCTTCTGGTCAAATTACAATTAATTTGTTACTTGGTGCTCAACAGCTTATTCTTAATTGCATATATATAAGTTCTCCAAAACAAACAGTATCTCACTGCTATATATTTAATTGAAATATTTCATGATTACTCCAAAACGATCAAGGTCAGAGTGTATGGATTTTCCAGAGTAACAGGTGTTCAAATATCCATCATGTTGGTTCCATGTACCGATTCGGCAATCATAGTGTTAGTACCATGTACCTTTTCGGTACTATAATGTTGGTATCGGTTACTAACACAAAAGCCATAGTGTTAGTATCCTTTACAGACCCGGTATATATTATATATAGTGAGTTTGCGTTAAAGTCGCATTGTCGAGACTTTAAATGATGTAAGCTTCACTACTGCAGGTTCTCACATTCGTCTAGGGGATTGCACCATCCTATTATCTCACATTCCTAACCCAAATATTAGTGGTTAAATGGCGCAATACCCGTCCCTACTGATGAGTCGCCAGTAAGTACGAAACGAATGTGCATGAGATTATACTTTCCGTTCATGCTGCCTTTGGTTTATGCTTCTGGTCACAACTGAACTAATTTGTTACTAGGTTCAAAACACCTAATACACACTTGCATATATATCAGTTCTCCGTAAAAAAACAGTATTTAACTGTTCAGAAGTAGTTGTCATTCTCAATTTTGGGGAAATTTAGCTTAACTTAAAATCCGTAGTATTGGTACCATGTACCGAGTCGGCAATAATCGTGTTGGTATCAGGTACCGATACAACAACCATAGTTTTGGTACCCTTTACAGGCTTGGTATATAAATTATATATGGAGATTTGACTTTTAAGGCGCATTGTCGAAGACTTTGTGTTAAGCTAGATTCACTACTGCATGTTTTCACCTACTTAAAGTGGCTTATACCGTCCTATTTTCCCAAAATTCCACACCAAAATATATAGCAGGTTAAGGGCGTAATACCGGCTCCTACTGATGAGTCGTTAGTAAGCACGAAATGAATGTGCGCATAAGAATACACCTCTGTCCATAATGAGTTTGGCTCATTTTTGTAGTCATATTTGGACTAATTGGCTATTAGATACGCGACAACTTATATACAATTGTATATTTATTAATTCACCGTAACAAGCAGTATCAAACTATTGTTTTGTTTTTTTTCCCTGTGTTTGGTGTTCTAGCAATTTCTTTTATTGCGATAAGGTCATGGCTTCAATTAACATAGTTTTGTTGAAGATGTTTATGAGTTCAAATCTTGAATCAAAAGTGTATGCAATTAAAATGCTATATTCATTCACTATTTATTGTGTTAAGCTTGAATTTCAGAGATAACAGTCATTCTTGAAGTAGATGTCTTCTTATAAACATCACAAAGGGAACTCTTCTGAATGCTGAAATCGCGCGTATACTATGTCAACATTGCAAACTGAAGTCTTATGAAGAAGGCTGAATGGTGCATTACATTACACAACCTCGTTCGTCATAGGAGAGCCTTCAAATTTTTTCTGTGAAAAAGATGCTTTTCGAAATGAAATCTGCGCATTCCACTGAGTGTATAGAATTATTTTTTGCAAAATTCATAAATAACTTTTAGCTCAGCCTTCTGTGTGTATTATTAGTTTAAATTGAAAACAATTGTGTATTCAAGCAATTTCATAATAAAGCAGGTCCAAAAATCATTTTAAAATATCATTGGTTAGACTGTTTTAAATAGACCTACTTTATAATAAAGTTACGCTCCAATACACATATTGAACCATTGCAAAATTATGATAAGTAATATCATTATTATAGATGTTATTATTATGATTGAGGGTGGAGGGGGGGGGGGTAAATTTAAATTGTTATTTATCGAATACAGATGTGCAGGAAACTTAAAATAATTTATAAAATAATGGAATAATGTCATAAATACGAAAACAAATATTGTTCGAATGAAAATTATACCTTCGCATTATTTTAATAACAGAAAGCGAAAACTTGTTAGGCTTAGATAAGTATTTACACTAAATTAATCAGCATAAGGAGCCATAAAGCACACACTGAATAAGAATCTTTACATTGTAGTTATGCCTTATTTTATTTGTATAAAATAAAACTTTTTTGTTGAACACTTCAACTTAAATCAACTACAGTCGTGCTATTGAAATCCGAGAGTTTTGCCAACGAGAATCAGGTTATAGTAGCAACCAAGAGCATAGATGTGTTTTGCAAAGGGGCTTTGAAACATCAAATAAAAATAATGGGACCAGTCCTTGCATTGAAACAGAAACAGAATTTATATTGTTCAGTACCCTTCCGGCCGGGTACATAAACGTTCGTTCCAATCTGGGGTTATCATAAAACATGTTTCATTATAGCTGATTCCTTTGCGGTAGCAGTTCCTTGCAAGAGCAGCTACAATGTCGTTGATGCTGGACATCCGATTTTACGTTTGTTGGGTTTGAGCCAGTCAGAGCTGAAAATATATTCATCTTTTATAAGCGTCAATTTCATCATACCTGCCCAAAAAATCCCGCTAAACTGAGTTTATATTGATGCTCCTCACAAATCCTGTGTTGCACTAAAGATAGAAAATTTTAAATCTCCTCAATCACATTCAGTCTGTGTTCTTATTTTACGATTATGCTAAACATCGTTTTGTCTAATAAGAAAGGATGTCAAATAGTGAGTAGGCACCGCTTGTGAGTCGAGTAACAAAATTACTGTTGACCCCGAAGCAAGAAATTGATAGCTTTCAGCCAAAACTGAGAAGTACTCACGTATTATTGATTGCATAGAACTAACGTGCATGCATGCATTATGTGAGTCATTTAATTTTTTCTATTGTCTATAACACTTGCACAATATGCAAGTATGTATTAGGTGTTGCGAGCCTAGTAATAAATTAGTTCAGTTGTGACCAAAAAGATAAACCAAAGGCAATATGAACGGAAAGTATAAACTCATGCACATTCGTTTCGTACTTACTGGTGACTCATCAGTAGGAGCCGGTATAACGCCCTTTAACCACTATATATGTGGGTGAGGTACGTGGTATAATAGGACGGTACAATCTCCTAGACGAATGTGTAAACCTGCAATAGTGAAGCTAGCATCATATAAAGTCTTCGACATTGCGACTTCTACGCTAACTCACTACTATATGATATATATTCCGAGTCTGTAAAGGATACTAACACTATGGCTATTGTGTTAGTAACCGATACCAACATTATTGTACCGAAAAGGTACATGGTACAAACACTATGGTTTCCGAGTCGGAACATGGTACCAACATGATGGATATCAATTTATGCTATAGTTCACCGAAATTGAGAACTACAATCGTCTATGAGATTGTACCGTCCTATTATCCCACATTCTTCTACCAAATATATAGTGGTTAAAGGGCGTAATACCGGCTCCTACTGATGAGTCGCAAGTAAGCACGAAATGAATGTGTATGAGATTATAGTTTCCGTTCATGCTGCCTTTGGTTTAGCCTTCTGGTCACCACTGAACTAATTTGTTACTAGGTTCGCAACACCTAATACATACTTGCATATATATTATTTCTCCGAAACAAACAGTATTTAACTTGCATAATATGTTTTTATGACTAAATGAACATTGGTTGCGAGGGCGATGATAACAATTTCTTGCATCTAGCTTGCAATCTGGATATAAACACCAGACCCATTATGTACATATATTTGTCAATATAAACTAAGTATCGTATAGTGTGGAAAAGGAAATTCATCCAGTAGACCGGTTTCTTCTCTATGGGGAACTCGTCGCCTACTGTCCAGAATTTGCCGAGGACAGGGCTCAAACTTGGACAAGTCTGTTTCGGATGAATCGCCTTTCTACAATATACGATTCTTAGTCTATATTGAAAAAGGTCTGTAATTAAAGGGTCAAGTGTTTATATCACGATCGCAACATTGATTATAGTAAGATGATTTTCCACGATGGCAACGATGTTGCTTTGCCCTATCAGTTTCACAAAGATCTAATTAATGACAGTTTCTACGTATGCATCTGTTTTGTCCTC
This sequence comes from Eudiplozoon nipponicum, assembly GCA_029291075.1. NCBI lineage: Eukaryota > Metazoa > Platyhelminthes > Monogenea > Mazocraeidea > Diplozoidae > Eudiplozoon > Eudiplozoon nipponicum. The sequence goes on from JAQBSW010006887.1 coordinate 37,698, forward strand.
GATCAGGCTGGGTGCGTATTCGTCCCTTTCTTTCGAAGGCTTCAACATCGTCCATACTAACTATTAGAAATGCGGTGCTACACAATCTTGATTATAGTAATTGGTATCACTGTCCGTGCAAGCAATGTTCGTTGAATTCATCCAGTATACCGGTCTCATCTTTATTGGGAACTATTTATGCACTGTACAGAATTTGCCATGGACATCAAATTTGTTTTAAAAGGACTCCGTCTGTGAGGTGGAATTGTCCTTTTGCAATATATTTTACAACCAAATCCATGGTGAAAAATATGCACAAAGTCTGCATCTACTAAATAGTGGCTAGTGAGCTTCATGCTGATTTTGACATATCCTACAGATTTTGTTTATCTCATAACTGCATGCATCTCACTAATATATGTATATCAATATATATATATATTGGATTATATATATATATAAATGTATACACATATAAACATTTAGATAGTTATATGTATATAAATACATAAACATTTATATGCACTTTTCTCATACCAAAATTCGTCTATGTATGGATTCGACTTATGAGTCGTGATCACTTGTTGAATAAACGGCATTATTTTTTTGTATTATTTGACGATGAAACATTATATTTATTATCATTTAGTCCAAATTGACAAACTTGAGAAAATCACTAAACTTCTGTTATTAACCAGCCGCTTTACATAGCAAAACAATCGTGATTCCCGTGTTGAAACCCGGTTTGGCCTTCCATGATCATTATCAGAGCGCAACGACAAACTGACTAACGATGATAAAGACGCAATTAACGTTTAAGTTGTAGAAAATTAGATATGCGGCTCTCACCTCTAGTAGTCTCACATATACTGTACTTCAGATGCAAAATTTCTGTGCAGTCAAGAGCGTAACTTTTTTTCAGCTTTTTCAACATGCACGAAATTTTACACACATTCAATAATTATTTAATTTCTGGTTAGTGTGGAAATAAAATATTACAGTCATTTTTTGATTATGCAAATAGCACATGCAATTTTACTCTGTTTTATACATTTTTAGTTTTTCGCTAAATTAAAACTCTCATCGGATGACTTTTGCATCACAGTGGAGTAACACATATTCTAAAACGATGCATAATTGAGTTAAATTTTGTGTAATTAAAACGTTTATCTCCAAAGGTGCAGGTTAAAATGTAAGCAATCATCTTTGAACCATTTGAAATTAATTCTCATTCGAAACAATGAAAAGTAAAATATCTAAAATGCAAGAGGAACTAATTTGACAGAAATCTCAAATGTACAGTTAATCATACTCAAAAACAAGAATTGATAATAAATTCAAAAATATCTTAAAAAGAATTAAAAGAATTTCTTATAAGAAACTTCCATCTCACGCATAAGAAATATAGTACAAAATTGAAGAAGTCACAAAATTGCATTGAAACAAACCATTTATTTGAAAGAATTTTGTCTACTAATTTTATTGTCCTGAAATAAAGACATTTTATTATTATCATCATAGGGTTTCACTTATAACTTTATTCTACAATTTTCATTTGCAAACATGTTAGCCTAGTTTGGCGATTGGCAGTCGTATCCCTCAAAGATGTCTATCGATTCGACCTTTTTATAATCAGAAATGATAACAGGCCACCAATCAGAATAGGCACAGCAATACTTAATGTCCACGCCATAACGCGTTGAGTCAGCATGCGTTTCTGTAGGTATATGCGCTTGTTTACATGAGGAAACGGTTGATCGGGCACAGGTTTTTTAAGAAATAGACACAACGGCGTCCAGCCTTGTCGTACGTTGAAAACAAGCAGGCGTTCGGCGGGTACATTTTCGATAACATCTCTACACCACGCCTCATACTGTGCCGCAAATCGCACGTCACTTTCTATCAAATCCCTCTGGCCGTTGCATAGTCGAAGATTGATTAATTGACTCAGCTCATCAGCACCTTCAATATTCAGAAGCCGTTGGATAACTGGAGCTAGCCACGGGGTCCAACGATGGAACAAATTTGCCGGCGATATCGTTTCTCGTGCACTATGCAGCCAAGATTTTGTGTTTTCGCGAACTGTTAAAATGATCTGAGCTCAGGCGAGAATATAAAAAAAAGTATTTAAACAACATTTTCAACCAAAGCTTATCTGCACCGAGTGGAAGGTAAGTATTCAACGATGAGAATAAATACGTTTTTAGAAATATTGATTATTGAAATCATGTTTTTGGACCTAAAATACACCAAGTCATTTAGTTATAAACATGCTACAAAACATTAGACCTCTGTTCAGTTAAACATGCTGACATATTTGGACTTTCCTTTTTTTGTTCATTACCTGGGAACAAAGGAAAACTAACTGAACCTTATATTTAGTCTTTAATTAAACAAAACGTATATTACTCTATATGAATTTAAAACATGAATTTAAAATGACACCTCAGCGCCACTGTTTCGTTTTAAAATTATATTATAAATACTTGTCGAGAAATATGCGCTTTTTGTATTTGCAGAATAGCTGTATTCAGAACATTATATTGAAATGGAGTGATGATGAAAATGGTGGTTGTGATGATTGTGGTGAAGTTGACGATCGTGGTGGTAGTGATAATGATATTCTGGGTGATGGTGATGATGGTTGTGACAATGATGGTGATGGGGATGATGGTGATGGAGGTTATTATGACAATGGTGATGTAGTTAGTGGTAATAATGATAGTGGTGAAGATGGTGGTTGTGATTATGGTGGTAAAGTTGACGATCGTGATGGTGATGATAATGAGAATGGTGGTGCTGATGAGGATGATGATAGAGGTGGTAGTTTTGGCGATGATGATGATGGTGGCGATGATGGTGAAAGTGATAAAGGTGGTAGAGATGATGCTCATAATAGTATTGATTTCGGTGGTGGTGTTGATTTTGAAGATGGTGGTTGTGATGATGATAGTGAAGTGACGATCTTGGTGTTGGGGAAAATGAAGATAATATTGATGATGATGATGATGATGGTGGTTGGTTTGGCAATGAGGTGATGATGATAGTGGCCAAGATGGTGGTTTTGTTGTCGGGAGAGAAGTTGACAGTCGTGGAGTTGGAGATAATGAGAATAATGTTGCTGATGAGGATGATAATAAAGGTGGTGGTTGTGCTGAGATGATGATGTTGATGATAGTGATTGTGGCGATGATGGTGAAGGTGATAATAGTGGTGGAGATAATGATAATAGTGTTGATTATGGTGATGGTGATAATGATGATAACGGTGGTGATGATGGTGATGAGGGTGATTGTGTTTTTGGCAATGATGGTGATGATGATGATGATGATGGTGGTGATGATGACATTATTGACGTGGTGTTGGTGATGATGGTAGTAGTGAATATTGTGGTCGTCTCGATGGTTGTGAAGTTGACGACCGTGGTAATGATGATATTGAGGATTACTATACTGATAAGAATAATAATGGGGGTGGAAGTGGTGTTGATGATGATGATGATGTAGATGATGGTTATGGAAATGATAATGATGGTCTCCATAATGACAGTGAAGAAGATGGTGGTTGTGATGATGGTAGTGAAGGCGACGATTTTGGTGTTAGTGATAATGATAATGCTGGTTATGGTAGTATTAATGGTGCAGTTGGCAGTGGTGATGGATGAGACTGTAATGATGATAGTGGTTAAGACGGTGATCCTCTTAATGGTAGTGAAGATGGTGATCGTGGTGGTGGTGATGATGATAATGTGGATGATTGGGCTGATGTTGGTGATGTTTGTTGCAATTATAGGGATGGTGATGATGGTGGTGGTGATGATGATGACGGAAGTGGTAAAGATAGTGGTTTTAATTATGGTAGTGAAATTGACGGTCGTGGTGGTGATGATAATGAGGATGCGAATGATGATGCCGGTGTTAGTGCTGCTGATGTTGATGATAGTGTGATATTGATTTTGGTGATGATGGTGATGGCGATAATAGTGGTGGAGATTATGGCAAAATTGTTGATTATGATGATGGTGCTGATGGTGAAGATGGTGTTGGTGGTGGTGGTGATAATGAAGATAATTTTTTGAGGATGATTATGATGATGGTGATGGTGGTTGTGGCAATGAAGGTGTTGATGATGATGATAGTAGTGATGATGGTTGTTTTGGCGATGATGATTTGTTGGTGGTAGTGAAGTTGACGGTCGTGGAGGTTATGATAATGAGAATGGTGGTTCTGATGAGGATGATGATGCAGGTGGTAGTTTTGGTGATGATGATGGTGATGGTATTTGTGGCGATGATGGTGATGGTGATAAAGATGGTGGAGATGATGATGTTAATAGTGGTGATTACGGTGGTGGTGTTGATGTTGAAGATGTTGATTGTGATTACGGTAGTGAAGATGACGATCCTGGTGGTGGTGATAATGAAGATAATATTTTTGAGGATGGTGATGTTGATGGTGATGGTGGTTGTGGCAATGAAGGTGATGGTGATGATGATGATGGTGGTGATGATGAAAGTGGTCAAGGTGATGGTTTTGTTGGTGGTAGTGAAGTTGACAGTTGTGGAGTTGGCGATAATGAGGATGGTGATTAGGATGACAATGAAGGTTGTAATTGTGCTGATGATGATGATGGTTTAGGCGGTGGTGTTGATTGTGAAGGTAGGGGTGGTGGTGGTGATGATGATAGTAGTGAAGTTGACGTTCGTGGCAGTCGTGATAATAAGAATGATGATGATGATGAGAATGGTGATAGAGGTGTTAGTGGTGCTGATGATGATAATGGTGGTGATAGCGGTTATGACGATGATGATTATAGTGATAATGGTGGTAGAGATGAGGATAATAATGGTGATTATGGTGGAGGTATTGATGGTGGTTTTGATGTTGGTAGTGAAGTTGTCGATCGTAGTAGAGGTGTTAAAGATAATGGTGATGATGATGTTGTTGATGATCGTTGTGTCACTGATGGTGATAGTAGTGATTATGACAGTTGTCATGGAGTTGGTGTTGATAATGATAGTGGCGAAGATGGTGGTTGTGATGATTGTGGTGAAGTTGACTATCATGTTGGTGGTGATAATGATAATGGTGATGACGATGATGATTGTTGTTGTAATGATAGTGCTGGTGATGAGGAATGCGTGACTACAAAGGTGGACAGGCAGTCGAGGCTCAGCTTTTCAAAGAATAATGATCAAATTGTTTGTTTATTCTTGTTATCCATTTGAAAGTAACATTGCAAGTAACAAATAATTGCTATCACTATCCACGTAATGAAAAATTACTAATTAGACGACAAGGTTACTTCAAGAGTTTAAATTTATCTTTTTAAATAAATAAAAGATGATGCATCCCACATTTAAGTCAAGTCCAATGAGCGAGGAGGACAGCCGTGTCTCAGCTTTTCAAAGAATAAAGATCAAATTGTTTGATAATCCTTGTTAGTTACTATAATCAAGGTTGCAATCTTATTATAAGCACCTGACCCACTTAGTACTTACATTTTGCCAGTATAAACAAAGAATTGTGTAGCGTAGAAAAGGCAATTCATCCAGCAGATCGGTTTCGTCCTTATTGGGAACTCATCATGTACTGGCCAGAAATTGCCGCGGCTAGGGCTCGAACCTAGGCCAGTCTGCTACGGAATCTGGTGCTCTAACCAATTAGCCACCCTGCCGCACACTAAACTCAATTTTCAGTTACATACTAACAAATGTTTTTTGGTTAGCCTTTCGATTATGTAGAGCCTATATAGCATCCCTTTTTCCCTAAAGTTCCAACAAGTTCCAACTAACCATCCCAAATCTCTCATTATAGAACAGATACAAAGTTACATCGGGAGGTGTTATTTAAACGAAAATTTATATAATTAAACGAACATTCATTTTTGTTAGACAGTTTGATGTCATGTCATTATTATTAGAAATTCATTGATTGCGTGAATAATGTTAGCATTTCTTCTAGTCAAGTGTGTGAGCTTGAAGTAAACACCAATCCCATTGCAGTTCACTAGTCGTCAAACAACATAGCAAAACTACCGTCAGTCAAACGTACTGACGCGTTTGAACCTTCAGGTTAAATATCGAACTGGTGTCTATGCGAATTAGAAAAACTTTAATTTAAGAAACCAAATTAGTTGTTAGTTAATACGAAATCCCACGAACACATCATAGTCCGCCATAAAAATATGAAATCCAATTTACGCACATCGTTTCAAATCACAATTTAATGCACCTTCATGTAATCTGGATCAAATACATCCATTTTAGTTCTTTGCTACTAATGAGTTATTACTATTATGTTTAAAATATAGCTGACATGAGAACCACACCGATGTAAAAAATTATGCGAAATGAGGCCAGAATATGAGGGTTCTGTTAAAGTAGGAAATGTCCAAATAAATAAGCACGAAACGAATGTGCATGAGATTATACTTTCCGTTCATGCTGCCTTTGATTTATCCTTCTGGTCACAACTGAACTAATTTGTTACTAGGTTCGCAGCACCTAATACATACTTACTCAAAATGTAGTTTAAGCTTTTGTGTAGCTAAGCTTAACCCTAGTTAATTTGTCAAGATCTTAGCAAGAATAATTTACAGTATATATATATATATATATATATATATATATATATATATATATATATATATATATATATACATATATATATAAAAGAAAATATCACGCTATTATACTTTGATTCAATTTAATGTATCTATGTGACATATGATTTGTCGTATAACTGTATATCAGAGATTACTATACATCGAATGAGATAACGATAAATAACTATCTGAAAGCTGGATGCAATTCAACGAAGATTAGATCGTACCTCATTTCCAGTGGTTAGTTTGAATGATGTTGAAGCCTTCGGAGGTCGAATCAGCACCCAGCCACAACGAAGACGAACTCAACGCGTAAATGGAAATGGGGATCAATCGGATCTTTGCGAAACTGATAGTACAAAGCGAAAACCCACGATCGAAAATCGTGACATGCTTCACTATGACGCCCGCACTCCGCAATCCTTGAAAAATATCTGAAACCTAGTCTGACAAAATTGTTTTTTTATATAGCTGCAAATTGCAAGCAACGCAAGGCTGTGATGTCACCGAACATGTGTTAAATACTGAACCAAATGCTCTCATGCTATTTGAGACAAAACGTTCCACATAAATGGCATTCTCCTGATGCTCCGTATGTTAGCTCTTTTAAAATTTCGTTTTTACAGCAAAATTAAACAATAGCTCAAAATGGCCAATGGGTTGTCTACGAAAACACATAGATATGTACACTGGCAGATATTTAATATAAATATGACAAATAGAACTTGACATAGAAACTTTATTCTTTTCTTTCCCCAGAGCAAAGGAATTTTTATATTTTAAAAGTTCGTATTCGAAGGAAAAAAACAT
>JAQBSW010006888.1:0-45086 GCA_029291075.1 Eudiplozoon nipponicum
CGACACTTTCGGCCGAGAACTTCTCACCATCCACGACGCAGTGCGCCATTTTATCAGCATCATTGGCAGTAGCAGATTTGTTGTTTTCACAGATCATGCACCACTTGTTAGCGCACTTCGAAACGCAACTTCATCTATCGCCAAGTACCCTGCCAGAGTGGAAAGACAGCTTTCTCGTCTAAGCGAATGGCAATTTGACGTCTTTCACGTCAAGGGCAAACAGAACTTCATTGCAGATGCCCTGTTCAGGCCAGACGTCTCTCTACAACCACCTTCGCCGTCACCATTCACTGTCAACTCCGTGGCACTCAGTGAACCTGCACTAACGCCAACTCTCCTGCGAACGGAACAACGCGGTGACATTCACATTCAAAGATCAATAGCTCGTCACCCAACCAAGTTCATATGCCGTCTGTGGGAAGGCTTACCAATTGTTTACTTCACGGGTACGCAGCCCAGCTAGCCAGTTCTGCCGGCCAGCCGTCAGAGAAAAGTTTTCGATTCAATTCACTCAATTTCTCACCCAGGAAGCCAAGCGACTGTCCGACTTCTTACAGATCGTTTCTGGGGTCACAGACTTAGGCAGAATGTTAAACGATGGGTCTCAAAGTGTGCAATTTGTCAGAAAAATAAGATCACACGACACAGTCGCCAAGCCATCGTCCACATCGACATAGTTCATCTGACAAAGGTTCAAGATTTCAGCTACCTTCTAACTATGATCGATAGATTTACACGGTGGCCTGCGGCATTACCTCTTGGCACCATTTCTGCAGACGAAGTAACTAACGGTTTTATCTCTGCATGGATATCCAATTATGGTGTTCCCAATGAGGTCATCACGGACAGAGGCACTTGCTTCTCATCTGATCGTTTCAAAACCACCTTGCGGTACATGGGATGCATCTTACGCCAGACGACTGCCTACCATCCCCAAGCTAATGGCATGGTAGAGAGAATGCATAGGGAACTCAAAGCTGCTTTAGCATCCTCGTCCATTAATGGCAACTGGGTCGATGCACTACCTTTAGTTCTGCTTGCCATGCGTTCCCGTACTCGTGAATCCATTAAAACGTCTGCGTCACAACTCTTGTATGGCATGGATCTACGCCTGTCTAGTCAGCTCCCACGTCTACTACCGGCACAAGATGACCCACAAGACGAAGCTACCCGCCTTCGACTTCATTTCGGTAACATGTCTGAACAGCAGCCGAGACACACGCCTCGTCCAGTCTTCGTTCACTCACAGCTCCACAGCTGCAAGAGAATACTCGTTCGCAACAATAATGCTGTTGCACCACTACAACCAAAGTATCGCAGTCCTTATCCGATTTTGCTCAGACAACCAAAATACTCCATTATTATGCAAGGCGCTACACCGACATCAGTAAGCATAGACAGGTTGAAATCGTTTATCGAACTGCCTGATCCTGAGAGCGTTCAACATTCTACACACGTCTCAGGCTCCGTCTGCCCACAATCTCAATTCCTGCTTTGTATAACGCGTAATTGATTTTTTTAAACATTAACATTAACTATCAAAATTTTTTAGCTGTTCTTAGCTAACAATTGTGTATTATTTTTGAACAGTTCTTTGGTATTATGCCATCTCTGAGGCAATGTTCGTGTACATATTTTTATGCAGTTACCTTTGATTTTAATGTATATATTTTTACATTATAATGTATTTCTCACACATGACATTACACTGCCTATTTTGGTATGACCAGCTACTTAGAGCTAACGCTTTCGTGTAGCAACACTAGGTAGTGATCAGTTTCATTTCATGGTACAGGCCACTTTCAATGCATATCTCAACTTCATCAGTTGCACAAAGACCACTCTACAAATGTCATGACCACAGCGTCGTGCACTCTAGCTCCTTTGGTCGTATACAGACACATTGACAACGATCCAACCTGCTTGGGTTTTAACTTAAACCTGGCAAATTCAGAGGCGATTTACCTCGAAATCTTCACGCTGCGGCTCCCAAAACTTACACTGCTCTATTTTGCCTCACGTGGTATGACCGACCACTAGAGCTAACAATTTGTGTAGCAATTCCTAGTGGTTACCTGGCATCATATCATTGTTGAAGCAACCAACAAGCATATTTAAGCCCAGCATTTATGGTTCATCATATTTTTGCTTAACTTGGTTCGAACTCTGTCATGCATTTCTTATCTAGCCTCGCAGAGAGGAATTTTTTCCTTTTTTTCAGAGAGGAAAGTGTTGTAACGACACAAATTAATGGCCGACATATTGCGTAAATTAAATTCAATTTTATTTACGTTGCACCAATGAGAAAAAGCGAAACTTGCCGTTTAACCAATAGTGTGCAAGTAGACATGGCATGCTATTTAAGCACGGCAATTTACCATGCAAGTCAGTTGTTGCATTTGCATTCTGCTTTGCGTTACGCGTGTGCGTTCTGTCGGCTGTCAATACCTACGCTGGTGATTTGATAGTTTCACCAACAATTGGCTACATCCGTGACTCATCTTGTTGCGGTATAACCAGCGAGACGAGCCAATTAATTGCAGAACCTGAACGACGTTATCCACATCGTGATTACAACTCTACAACGAGAGCAACAACAACCAGAGTCCACCCAAGGCTCTAGGACATCTTCACACTCTGAATAATTCAGGAGAACGCACGACCAGGCCCTCTTAAGGGCCCCCTATCAGTAACAAATCTCTATTCAGAGCACCTTAACCGAGTTTGTAACGTCGTACGGCATTTACTTGAAGCCGGGGCGTTTACATTAGTGCCAATAGTGTAATATTAGATATTTAGTAATAGAATAGAATAGAATATCTTTATTTGGATTCAAACCACACATATTCCATCAAATAATAAAATTGGAAAATGTACAATATATAAAAAAAATTATCACATCACATAAAATTGTGCAATTAATCTCATGTAGATAAGTATATCTCACTAGTTGTACTATACAATATATCAATATCAGAAAGTTCGACTGAAAAGAATAATATATACATCATCAAATTAGGAACAATTAAGGTATAATTCGAGTGTAACATTATGCAAAAATTGAGAACCATGACTAGCAATTGATTGTATGTAATGTTAACTAATATGAAGATATAGTGCATAACATTTCAATTATAATAATACAAAACTTGGAAATAAAAATCTCAAGAAAATCTGTTTCCGATAACAATTATCCTTTTATTATAATCAAGGTTGCGGTCTTGATATAAACACCTGACCCATTAATTACTTACATATGTCAGTATAAACTAAGAATTGTATAGTGTAGAAAAGGCAATTCATCCAGTAGACCGGTTTCGTCCTTATTGGGAACTCATCAAGTACTGGCCAGAATTTGCCGCGAACAGGATACGAACCTGGGCACGTCTGCTTCGGAATCTGGTGCTCTAACCACTGAGCTATCCTGCCGCACACTACACTACACAGAATTTTCAGTTATATACTAACTAATGTAACTTGGTTAGTCAATTTTTCCTTTAGGTGGAGCTCATATGGCATCCATTTAGACCCAAAGTTCCAACTAACCATGCCCAATCTGTCATTACTGAACAGACACCACATTACATGGGGAAATGGTATTGAAATGAACATTTATATAATTAAACGAACATTGGTTGCGCGGGTGGTGATAACAATTATTATAATCAAGGTTGCGGTCTTGATATAAACACCTGACCCATTAATTACTTACATATGTCAGTATAAACTAAGAATTGTATAGTGTAGAAAAGGCAATTCATCCAGTAGACCGGTTTCGTCCTTATTGGGATTATTTAATGACAGATTGGGCATGGTTAGTTGGAACTTTGGGTCTAAATGGATGCCATATGAGCTCCACCTAAAGGAAAAATTGACTAACCAAGTTACATTAGTTAGTATATAACTGAAAATTGTGTGTAGTGTAGTGTGCGGCAGGATAGCTCAGTGGTTAGAGCACCAGATTCCGAAGCAGACGTGCCCAGGTTCGTATCCTGTCCGCGGCAAATTCTGGCCAGTACTTGATGAGTTCCCAATAAGGACGAAACCGGTCTACTGGATGAATTGCCTTTTCTACACTATACAATTCTTAGTTTATACTGACATATGTAAGTAATTAATGGGTCAGGTGTTTATATCAAGACCGCAACCTTGATTATAATAATTGTTATCACCACCCGCGCAACCAATGTTCGTTTAACAATTATCCTTGTCTTTTATTCAACCATGAGAAAGTATTATCATAATCAAAATAAAAAATATCAGCAGGATTGCAGACTTTTTCAAGTTCAGTAGATAAAATTTTAAAAGACATCTTAGATGGAGGCATTTCTCTAAGCCCCTTTGGCAATTGGTTATAAATTTTGTAGATTTTCGAGAAAGAGAATAACTTGCTCGCTACATTCCCCACCAAAGGAGGAGATATTGCCAAATGTCCAGATCTAGTTCCAACTTCATGACTCTTTCTTATCAGAGTCATATAGGCACCAGTCCACTGGTTCAAATGGAAAACTTTTATACAATAGCACTGTAGAGGCCCTTTGGTCACTACCAGAAGAGAGCCTCTGAGATGCCAGGCCCGGACAATCCACATATGCAGTGTGATCATATAATTTGGAACACCTCCATGTTAATCACAGCAAATAATACACGCAATTATATAACCTGATCTCGTTGTAACACAAATTTATTGATAAAATCAAAATAGTAATGATAAGACCAAAAAAATGTTAAAAGTTAACAGAGATCATTTTGCGTCCAGCACACAGAACAGACAACTCAAAACTCACTAATAAACAATTCTTACATTGTTAACATCGTTATTTGTTTACTAAAATAATTAAACCTTGTTTATATAAATGTCATTGCTTCGTACTACGTTTGCATAGTAACACAACGTGTAAACAGTGTTATGACAAAAGTAAGACTTTTATGTCAGAGGAAATAGCTTCCTCTACATACACCACCTTCTCAAAAAAGGCGTCTAGTAGTAGACGTAATCCTTGTTCTTCGTCTGATGTTGAATTCTTCCTGAGCGAGTTTCAATATGTCGTTCTTTATGGCTTGGTCCTTATCTTCCAAAGGCTTAATTCCGTCTTTGGAAAGTATATGACCAAGGTATTTAACTGAAGAGCAACCAATATTACTCTTATTAGGTTTGACCACTAATCCATATTGTTCCAGCCTGGTCAAAACCGTTTCCAAATGCGTGCGATGTTCGTCTCTTGAGCGACTAAAAATTATTATGTCGTCTATATATACTCTCGCAAATGGACAATTCTGAAGGATTTCTTCAGCCAAACGCTGGAATGTCTGACTGGCGTTTTTCAAACCAAAAGGCATTCGAAGAAATTCATGCGATCCCCCTCCTGGAAATCTGACTGCGGTGAGTGGTATCGAACTTTCTTCCATTGGTACCTGATAGTACGCTTTCTGGAGATCTAAAGTTGAATAAACCTCATATCCCATTATATCTCGGAGCAAAGTACTCTGGTTAGGGAGAGGATAAGAATCACCCTTCGTCACTGAGTTTAATAGACGATAATTCCCACAAACCCTCCATTGACCCGGTTCAGGTTTGGGAACTACCATTATTGGGGAAGCAAAATTGGAATTTGACCTTCTACAAATCCCTCTCTTCGCGCAATTGGTGAAATTCTGACACAGCTACTTGTTGCGTTTGTTGTGCCAATGGTTGAGCCCTTGGTGAACAAGGCAACGGAGCCACCAATTCTATTTTTTGTTCTACTCCTGTCTTCAGACCTATCCTTTTGGCACTGAAAGGTTGAAACACAGCTAGGTGCTTCTCGATTATATCGGCAAAGTCATGTGCGACTGATGGACGAGGTAAGAGGACTGTTCTAACTGCCGACACGTTAGACACAGAATGTGTTGATGTCCCTACGCCTTCTGTGATAGTCCTAGCCTTGGGGTCTAATGTAAGCTTGAAATGTGTCAAGAAATCCATGCCAATGATATGGTCCTTGACATCGGCTACTAGAAAATTCCATAGGAAGGAAGATTTCTGGCCTAATGTTACCGACATTTCTTTCATCCCTTTTACTTCAATTGGACTACCGTTAGCGGCCCATAGTTGATAATCAAATGTGGGGCAATCTGCTTCCACCACGTCTGACCTAACTATGCTTACCTCTGCACCCGTGTCTATGAGAAATTCTAATCCAGATAATTCATCCTTAATAATGAACTTGTTGCTGGACACTCCGGCAATGTTTTCAAGATCCCCGCTTAGTGAGAATCGGACTCTCTTGCCTTCTATCTCGGTGCTATTTATACTAGTCGCCTCCTTTGCTTTGAGTATGCCTTTTAAAGGCATTTTTGGTATATCTGGGAGCCTTTGCAATGGAACCCCCCCTACGGCTCCTACTAGCGGGGGTTTCACTAGTATTCCGGTAGCTTAGACCGGGCTACAGGAAGAGTATTTCCTTTCAATTGGGGACCACCCAACTTTGGAAACGTGCATCCCTCCTCCTGACACTTTCCAAACTCGGCGTATTTACGATGCGAAATGCACCACTCGCGTTGGCCTTGAACACCCTTACGCGATTCGCCCCTCCGATGCTTGGAAGTTGAACCTTTGACTTCGAGAATTCAGCATACCTCTGTTGGAACGTCCTTTATTGTTTTTTATCCAACCAACATCCCTGCGGAAGGTACTTAATTCATTCTCTACGGTCAGGAGTTTCTCTGAGAGTTGTCTGAGTTGCTGCTCCAGGCGTGAATCTGCTATTACTGCATACACCATAGGTTCCATCTGACGAAACACTTTGTCGATCCTGGCGCGGTCGCCAAAATTTTGTAGAGGCCCTTTGGTCACTACCAGAAGAGAGTCTCTGAGATGCCAGGCCCGGACAATCCACATATGCAGTGTGATCATATAATTTGGAACACCTCCATGTTAATCACAGCAAATAATACACGCAATTATATAACCTGATCTCGTTGTAACACAAATTTATTGATAAAATCAAAATAGTAATGATAAGACCAAAAAAATGTTAAAAGTTAACAGAGATCATTTTGCGTCCAGCACACAGAACAGACAACTCAAAACTCACTAATAAACAATTCTTACATTGTTAACATCGTTATTTGTTTACTAAAATAATTAAACCTTGTTTATATAAATGTCATTGCTTCGTACTACGTTTGCATAGTAACACAACGTGTAAACAGTGTTATGACAAAAGTAAGACTTTTATGTCAGAGGAAATAGCTTCATCTACAAGCACATCCTCCGAAACCACAAAGATTGCAATGACACAAACTGTAATCTAGAGGCATATATAGTGCAAGAAATAGGACTAATATGTTTCACAACTTTTCTTTGTACAGCTTCTATCTTATTAGACAAACCCTTTTTTAATGGATTCCAAGTAGCGACAGCATATGTGATCCTTAACACGAAATTCATTTTAGTCCTATATAAGACCGTCAATAATTATTTTCATTCTTACTTTTATTTTCCCTTTTTGTAATAATTTGAAAACTCATTATCCGTTTATTAGTTTTATTATAAATAATGTGTTTAAATTGATTTAATGTTTTACGGTTATTTTAAAATTAGAGATTTACTCGTTTCGTCATGAATAAAATCTCTGCGATCTTTCGTTGGTTAATCGTGAGTCTTTGTCTTTTTAATATTCAGCGTAAAAAGAAAAGTGTAATTGAGCAACTAAGAGATATAGAAAATGTAGGTTGAGTGCCTTTATTTGAAGGAAATCACCAGCCTTCGAGCTATTAAGCTGTCTAATGTTGACACCGAAAAGAAAGTTGTTTTCAATTTTCTACTTTATTCGGGAATATTGTTCGGAGTTGGCTTTATAGTTGTATACTATTTGTATTTTCCTGATAACCCTAAAACAAAAGCGCTGTTTTGTATATCTTGTCTTCTTTATCCCGTCGGGTATTGCTGTTTATTTTTACTTCAGAATTTCTCTCTTAAAGAAGTTGCTCCACCGATTTTTCGTTCGCAGAATAAAGGACTCAGAAGCAAAAGTTAATAAACTGATTATAATAAAAAACAAATTGGTATTTTTATATTAATTTAGCTTAATATTATAGCTCGATGAAGTCATGTCTAAAGAGGTATATAATATTGCCGAACCAATATTAAAACAGTATGGCAGAGATATTGAACAGGTACATCTGAATTTTGTTCTTATTTAAGGAAACGGGCTGTGTACAGAAAAAAAGAATGTCGAAGCATAATAATCAAGGTAACTCACATTTGCATATATTCTTAATAATACTTGAATTTAATGGTTCTGACAAATGCCAACTATTCCCCGTTTTAATTAATAATAATATACTTTATTTAGAAAAAATGTCATTTAGTTCCTCTATTTACAAGGTCAAAATGTTACTCAAAAGTTGTGTTAAATGGGCGCCTGTGTTTTGGTGAGCGTAAAAGATAATTAAACAATACCTCTAAAATTGCAGTAAAGTTTTTGTGTTATAATAATAAAAAAATTATTTGGCAATAAAGGCCAACAGGCCCAAAAATTGAAATGATGAGGTACAAATCAAAAGTAGGATATGTTAAGTTGAATGTAATTGTGACTAGCAAATTATATAACCACAGGGGAGGAAGTTGAGAAAGAGAAGTGCTTTCATTAGCTTCGTAATAGATCGTTCTGATGGAATGGAGATTCCAGTAGACTAGGAAGGATCGACTAGATATAAGGGTCCGTACGTCAGTGTTGCGTGTAGGGATCATTGACTAATGTTGAGCGAGATTGTGGCTGATGGAAAGCGTGGAGGAACCAGCGTCCGATGAATTTTCATCATCATCATTTCCAGCCGCACAAAAGTCAAGTGACTAATGTTTCACTGTCATATAACCATAAGGAGTGAAAAAAAAGTATAAGTGAATTTAGATAAATTATTATTGAGGTTTACGAGAGAGGGGAGAAGGGTAGAGAGAGAAGGAAAACATTGCTACTATGAGTAAATTTATCAGGATAACTCACAGAAATGAGGCAAACTAAACCTCTCCACAACACCATTATGGCCAAGTTAGCATTCGGGCAAGGCGACATCAGCAACACAGCTTCCTTGCGGATTTCACTGTATCACGTCATAAACAAACCGAACCTCGCAGCTAACTTTGCCCTACTAAGAAAAGAAAGTTACGAAGATGATTCTACTATACATCTGCAACAAGATCGTCACTGAGCACGATTCGCTGCCATATCGCTAAGGGTTTCTAACCAAGAACTGTGATGTGCACGAGGACCCCATCCCAGCAGACGAGTGGATCCTATACTACCCAATTTGGATGTAAGTGACTTTAATTTTTTCTGCCATGTCAAAATCTGCCCACCTTGTTTCTTACGCCAATTTGGTGCTGGATGAGAGAACAGAGCTCTATTGGGCAATCGGAATGAGGGCATACGCAAAACGTGACCGAGCCAACGAAGTTGATGGAGCCTTATTTGCTTTTCTAAAGACGAGCACTTATTGTCAGATCCAAAAATACGTCTACGGATGTCAACGTTAGTTATTCGTTGTTGGTAACCGACATGTGCTATACTTCTCAAACAGCGATGATCGAATGCCTGTAAGCGTCTCAGATCATCAACTCTAAGAGGCCAAGTTTCACTAGCATATAGTAAGACTGCGCGTACAGATGCATTGTAAACACGACCTTTAAGACAAAGTGAAATATTCGCGTTTCTCCATAAATGACGAAGGTTTTAGAAAGCTACTCTAGCTTTCTCGATCCGTATTCTCACCTCGTCGGACATATTGCCTACGTTATTGATAGAGCTCCCAAGATATGTAAACCTGTCGACTATATCAAGATCTTCTTTCTGCAGTCGCAACGTTGGAGTGAGTGGTGGGTGATCCTGTTACAGTATCTTACATTTAGAGAGTGCGAATTTCATACCGAAAAGGCGGAACAACGTCTGCTAATCTATTTAAGGTGGTCTGGGCAGCATGCTGATTGTCGAATAATAGTACGATATCGTCCGCATAGTCAAGATCGACTAGTTTATCTCCCGGGAGAACTTCAACTCCAGCGTCCTGAATGTGTGAGAGTGTTGTTCATAATAGCATCGATTACAAAATTAAACAAAAATGGGGAAAGTGGACAACCTTGAAGAACACCAATGCTGGTTGTAAAGTTATGCGTTAATTCGTTGTAAACCTTAACGCGACCAGAAGTATTTGTGTAAAGAGCTCGTATAATATTAACAAATTTAGTGGGCACACCGCTTTTCGACGAGATATGGAATAAAACATTGCGATCCACCGAATCAAATGCACCCTTGAAGTCCAGAAAGACGACTATTGTGGGACGCGATATAAATGTCTCTGTTCGAGAACTTGCCTTAACGTAAAAATATTATCTATACAACCTCGTCCTGGGCGGAATCCAGCCTGTACTTCTCTTGTTTGTGATTCACGTGAAGCGCTAAGACGAAGTAAGATAATCGAAGCAAATAACCTTGATACGACCGGAGTCAAACTTATACCACGATGTTTATCGCACGAATTACGATTGCCTTTTTTGAAGATGGGAATGATGGTCGACTCATTCCAGTCAAGTGGTACGGTTTCCTCATTCCATATAGTATGAAAAAGTTTGGTCAACGCTCCTGAAATTATATCGCCACCATCCTTTAACAATCCCGGAAGCAGATCAGATGGTCCAGAAGTCTTTTGAGTTTCCGATTGTTTGCTGAAACAAAAAGAAGAGATTTAGTAGAGCAGATTGTGGCATAGAAATCAATATTTGAATGCGGTAGAATGAAAAGGAGAATATTAATGGTATAAATGAGTCTTTATTAGAGATTGAGAGTCAGAGGCGAATGGTTGAAAGAGGGGCTAGCCCGAAGAGACTTCACGCTCCGAAACTGGATAATAGCCTAGGGATAAAAAGAAGTGTTAAGGAGGAACTAGTTTCGCTTCCAAACAAATGTCTCGTCTAGGAATTCGTTTAAGAAGTGATTGTGAGCCGCTTTTCTAAATTCGTGATGGGATAGGAACTTTATTTCCGCGGGAAGAGCGTTGAATACACTTGTGGCTTTGGAGAAAAGGTAGATTTTATTAAATATAATGGGGTGTGGCTAGATTGGATTGAAGAGTTGCTATGGCGTGTAGCATAGTGGTGACTTGGATGAGCAACAATTGATAGTGATAGGCTAGCTGTGATCTTATGAACGAAAGAAATGACTCGTAAGTGACAGGTGAAATATAGCGGAAGAAGGTTAGCCGGGAGTAGGCGTTCCTGATAATTCTGGCTGTGAGGGAAGACCCGCTTTAAAAATATGGAAGAAATCTGCTCTATGGCGTAAGAGGAAGCTACAGTGAGAGGGCAATGGTGTTACTGATACGCCTCCCAGTAAGAAAGGCATGGGTTGCATAAGTTTACATTATATTGGCATTTGTGATGAGGCTAAGTAAAACTAATATGCTATAGTAGTGCCTCATATAAACCTACGCACTTAATACGGATTTAATATTCATTATTAGTTGCGTAAAGTTGTCTCTCTGGGCTGCACTGTTAACCGCTAATTTACTAGTTGTTTTTTGTTACCGCAAAACAGTTTCTGTATCAGTTTAATCATTTTTTTCTACATATAATAATAAATAATAATACATTTATTTGGCATCAAAGGCCAACTGGTCCGACCATTGAAATAACAAATCAAGGGTAGGATATGTGGAGGTGAATGAAATTGTGACTAGCAAAGTATTTAATAGCAGGGGGAGGAGTTGTGGAAGGGAAAATTTATCATCAACTTCATGATAGTGCAATCTGGTGAAAAAACTGAAAACGAAATTCCATTTGACTAGACAAGATCAATTGGAGTTCAGTCCATGAAGTGTCCGAGCATCAAAGCGGGGTAGGTTGGGTCCGGACAGATGAGTTTCTGGTCTTCCGCTGAAACAAGAAGGAAAAGGATTGAATGAGCAAAACGTAGTAAAGTATCCACTATATGGATATGATAGAGTGAAAAATGAGCTGAGAAGTTGTATAAGGGAGTCGAAAATGAAATATTTAAAACTAGAGGGGTAAAGTGGAAAATAAGATGACTGCCTGAGGGATTTTGCCCTCCGAAGTCAGTAACGAGAATACTTACTTTACTGCGGCTGATTCCTTTTTGAGGATAAGCCGGCTCCATTGATTTCATGGAGTTTCTTGGGAATTTGGTACAAGTGGTGTCCCTCACCACTCGGCTTTTTGATCGAGGACGCACCTCTAGCCTTTGCACATCCAAGCGCAGTCTGCAAGGCAGCAGTAAGTTGTATGGTTGCCGGTGGCTGTTGAGAGCTCATTCGCCATTCGGAAGTACGGGGTACTGTCCAGGAGTCCATGTAATCCCGTGGCTGTTGAACCCTTTTGTGGCGGGGAACACACGCCGAGTCATGGTGCCGTCGTCGGGCTCATGTGGTATTTTATAGGAGATCCGATTGTCGGTCGGAAATCCACCACGCCCTGGTGACAACACCGCCATAGCCCCGTTAGCCCATGTACGATCGGCCATCGAGACATGGTTGACACCGTCGTACCACGTTGAGGAGGGGATGGAATTTACGACGGTAAAGAGAATAGCCCGGAGGGAGAAAAATGTTATGGATTGACAAGGAACGAATATCATTTCCAGTCGGTCGTTTCACAAAGAAATTTGTTACAGAAGTACTTATGGGCGGCCTTTTTAAATTCGTGCCGGAGTAGAAGCTTTATATCCGTGTGAAGAGTGTTGAAGACATTAGTGGCTTTGGAGAAGAGATAGATTTTTTAAATATGGTGGGGTATGGTTAGATTGGATAGAAGAGTTGCTAGAACGTTGGCGTAGTGGTGACTTTGGTGAGCAAAGTTGGACAGTGGAAAGCAAGTTGTGACCTTATGGATAAAAAAATGACTCGAAGGTGACGGGTAAACCAAAGCGGTAGAGGGTTTTCCAGGAGTAGGCATTCCCGATAATTTTGGCTTTGAGGAAGACTCGCTTTAGAAATCTGGAGGATATCTGTTCGATGGTATACGAGGAGGCGAGAGTGAGAGGACAGTAGAATTCGCTAGCGTATGAAATGAAGGGCAGAACGTAGACCTTGAATGGCGTGAGTTGGAGAATGGGGTTGTTAGTCTTGAAACAGATCAGACGGGCCCGTTTGAAGAGTTTAGAAGTAGTGTACGTAAGGTGTGTGAAGAAGTCTAGGGATTTTCAAATATGAATACTTATGTGTTTGGTCAAATCTATTATTTCTATATCAAGGGGATAATTTGAAACCGGGATAAAGCAGAATGGGACAGAGGAGAGTTTAATTAGACGAGTCTTGGCGGGATTTAGTTTGAGACCGATTCTGCTGAGCTGCGAGTGGAGCGAGGATAAGAGCTCCGATATAAGGGATAAGGAGGGATTGGATTCTTTGGGGTTACTGAATACGATGACCATGTCATCCGCATATTTTAAAAGCTTGAAAAGGTTGTCTTCAACCTGTACTTGCGCGAGCGTAAGGTTGAAGAGGATTGGACCATGTACGGAGCCCTGGGGAACACTAGATCGGATAAGAGCTGGCCTCGAGTGACTATTTCCGACTTTCACAGTTGCGCATCGGTTTCGGAGATAGTAACTGATAAGATTGAGGACGTTGCCGCAAAAACCGCTTCCCAATAAGGCGGATTCAATTGTTGAAAGTGACAGCGAATCAAAAGCCGTCGATATATCCAGGTAGGGGAGAGTGCATTCATGACCTTTAGAGAAGGAGGAGTAGCAATGATTGAGAACACTAAGTTGGTGGAAGAGGAGCGGCCATTCAAAAAGCCATGTTGATCATCGAGGAGATAGAAGCTTACTTTAGACTTAATGAAGAGGTAGATTAGGTTGTATAAGATCCTGTCGAAGATTTTGGTGAAAGAAGGAACGATAGTAATGGGATGGATATCTTTAAATAAGGAGATCGACGAAGTGCCATTTTTGGAATGGGAGAGATCGTCGATTTAAGCCAGTCCGGGGGAAGATAGGTAGTTTCGAACAACGTTTGACAAAATCGGCATCCAGAGAGAAGACATTCCAGCCAAGAAGTGCAATCATGCTGACGGAGACATCGTATTGATCCAATTGATGTTTAAATTTAATGTCTTTAATTGTTTGAGCGACGGAAGCCGGTGAGACGTTGAACCAGCGTAGGTTCTCGGTGTCTCCGTTGTCTAACATCTCAGCAGGCGAGTGGGAGTGGAAAAGGGTTCGAGGAGGCAAGTCAAATAGTCGTCGGCGAAGCAGGAGTCGTTTGAGAAAAGTTCATATACGAGGTTTTGTGCTTTTGAAGCAATTGGTGTTTGATGACAGCGAACTTAATCCGGCAGTTAGGAGCTGAGCGGATGCGTCTTTCGATGTGGAGCGCTTGTTTGTTGATAGCCTGTCTAATGTGCCCATCGATACGTATCAGTGCGAGGGCGCGAGCAAGTGACGATGTGCGTAGTCGAGAGTTGTGTGCGAGGTTGTCGCGTGCCTTAAACAAAGTGTTCAACTTATTCGTCGCTTGTATGTGTTGAATAGAGGTGGCGGAGTTAAAGTTGAAGAGTAGGATGTTATGGACTTCGGAAAAGCATGAGGAGATATTGTTTGGGAGAAAGAGGTCCCTCCAGCTAACGGCGTCACAGAGTCGGTGTTAGTAGGGTGGGCGGGGACAGAAACTGATCAGGGGCTGAGACGCAACAGTCTTGGTTTGGATCGATGAAGATTTTGGTAGAGGGAGTTGATGTTGATGGGACTGGGTCGATATCCCGTTTGGCCTTAGGCGCCTTACGTTCATTCGGTTTCTGGGCCATAGCATCCGTCGCCAAAGTGTCGTCTTGTGGATGTGGATCTGGCAGACGAACTTGGGGGAGAGGGTGCGTTATTTGGAGGCTTTGCGCGGCGTCGTTGGCCACGACGATGTGGTAAAGCTTTAGACTGTGTGGGTGGACTGATTGTAGAGTATGAGCTATAGGTGAATGGAAGCCCTTCAAATCAGGAGGATGTCAGAAGGGGTGGACTGGAGGAAGGGGCGTCGCCGAGGATTCCGCCGTACAGTGAGCGGATTTTCTTTGGATTGCTCCAGCTCGGAAAGGCGTGATTAGCTGCAGGAGGGGGGGGTGGTGTCCGGTTGAGGGGTCTGGGCTTTCTCTAAAGTCCTCTGTAGTAGCGAGCAGTCACGCTTTAATTTGACTTTTCCGGATGATAAAAGAGGCGATTGCAGTTTGAGGTGACGAAGCTCACCGTCAGACAGTCTTATGTGCAAGGAGAGAACAAATGCGCGACCCTTTCCCGAAGAGATCTCTTTAAGATGGCTGAAGTTATCCACTATTTGACTGATGAGATCTGGGGCCAGATCGTCCTTTACGACGTCCACATTACGACGTTTAGTGCGTATGGAAAGACAGTTATTTTATTAATTACTGCGGGATGGATATGTGATGATAAGCTACTGAAGATGATCCTGAAATTTGGTTGATAATGACGGTAGGCTACATAATTTGAAGTGGCTCAGTGCCTGATGGGCTAGCGTCCAGGCGGTTGATGTAGTAGAAAGCCGTGCTCACATGCACGTGTTCAAATGATGCCTATGCGGAGGGCGACTCTGAACGCCATCTCATGTTTATTAGCGCATGATCATGGCGGACTTCGTTCTGGGGCGCGTAATCTTTGCAAGGAGTGCTCGGTCTGCAGCACGATAGTCTAAGATCAACATTAGTCTTATGTTGCTAATTATTTTAGATGCTAAGGGAGTAGAAGCACATATAGTTCCTCATGCTAAATTAATTAAGTACATCTATAATCTAACAGTCTGGCCACATTTTGTAAACGGCGTGGATAATTAAAGTGTGAGGCATCATTCTTGTAACGTGTTCGACATCGATGAACGTCGAGGAACTAAGTCTGTCGGAGTCATGGTATTGCTGGCAATCCTAAACTGTAAGTTTCTATTTATCTTCGCAATATTGGAATGTGCTATTTTAATGAGGTTTTCATTAACTGCTTTGCACCCCACACGAAATAACACA
Source organism: Eudiplozoon nipponicum (assembly GCA_029291075.1). Lineage (NCBI taxonomy): Eukaryota > Metazoa > Platyhelminthes > Monogenea > Mazocraeidea > Diplozoidae > Eudiplozoon > Eudiplozoon nipponicum. The sequence goes on from JAQBSW010006888.1 coordinate 16,016, forward strand.
AAAAAGTAATTTTGAGCCGCAGCGTTTGTTTCGGCGTTTCTTTCGCAACTCGTAAGACTGCATTTCATTCTCTCTTTGTCCCGTTCTCTGTCTATGACTTAAGATTGTTGCCTGTATTATTCTTGTTTCTGAACGCTTTGTTTAGGTTCTGAATCTGATTGTGGCGTATTGATTAAAGGCAAGGCGACCTCAACATCAGCATTAAACAAGACGTCCAGTTCCGATAAACGCCCGTTTGGAGTGTCGCCTAGTCACGTACAGTCGCATGCTCTCCCTCGACCTGTTCTACCCGCTGAGCGTTCTCTGTCTGATCGTTTGCTTAATTGGATTATTGGCGATGGGCCGCAAAGCCGATATGCTTTGATCTGTCTGCGCTGTCATTCACACAACGGTATGGCATTGGCCGAGGAGTTTGAATACATCGGTGAGTCGAATTGCTTTCTTTAGACTCTCGTGGCGACGCAACAAGCACAAATTAGTTTGTGCCGTCTAACATTTATTTAATAATTTTGTCATTTTCAAAACGATGCTCAGATGAAGGTATCCCGAATTGGGTATAAAAATATCGCAATGTGAGAAGGAAGTTTCAATAATTCTAAAGAGAAAATTCAGTAAGGCTCAGCATTATCTGGCGATCTCTTACTTTTGGAAACCAAGTTGGGAAAGGAATTCTGCATTTGAAGGACTACCGAAGGCTGCTCGCTAATTGAAATTTACACGTTTTAATGTTCAAAGCGAAGGCTTTGTCCGAATCTGGAAGTTTTTGCAGTAATATTTTTATTGCATGTTCAGATGTCATTTTGATTGGTCAGATGCGTTCAAACACGTGTCTTTACGCATTTTAAGCTGAGGTGAATCTCCACTGACGCATTCCTCCTTGTTGCCAATGGGCACTTGAGTGGGCGAAAATCTGCTGGAAACGGGAGGTGGATGAGACCAAACAAAGAATGGCCCAACTAACTGCCATATTTGCATCGGCTCTACCGCAACCGATTAATACTAGTGCAAACTTACGGAGGTGGATGCGCCATAATTTTTATTTCTTCGTTTGTTTTTTTCCTATTTACTCGTTTAGCTTTTCGTTGCTGCTATTGTGGTGCAATGAATCCGTCACGAAAAATTCGTCAAAAGGCACCATTAAATGCTAGTTCGCTCGTACCGTCAAATGTTGCAAACAACGCATTACCCGAGGAAGAGCAGTCCACTGAAACACAACTGTCTCTCTCGGCTGGTGAAGAGCTTCACACGCCCTACAGGTAACTCTTAATTTGCTTGCAATTTTATTTAATCTGAGTGATATTAATTTTGGTGACCATACAGTATGGTTACATTATTTGTTGCCCAGTGCCAAGGCATACGCATCTATGTTGTAGGCATGGCGTACTCATTAACAGTTTAGTTGCCCAATGCCGGAAATTTACGGTCCGGCGACTGGCGGATTCTATTTCTTCTTACGGCCAATACCAGCGTAAACTTCATCGTTTCTATATTGTTACAGTCAACATATACAACAACGTGAAGCCTTGAGCTCGCCTTCGCTACGCAGTACCATTTAGTACAATAATTGATTGCGCGGGTGGTGGTAACAATTCTTTAAATCAAGTTTGCGAGCTTGAAGTAAACACCAATCGCATTGTATTTAACCAGTCGTCGAACAACATAACAAAACTACCGCCAGCCGCAACGCACTGACGCGTTTCGACCTTCCATGATCATCATCAGAGTACGACGGCAAACTGACTATCGAGGATCAAACCGCATTGAATATATATGGAAATCAAATTTAGATATACGGCTCTCACCTCTAGCAGTCTCGCATACATTGAACTTGACTGGAAGTGTCGGCTGCACACTTTCTATGCAGTCACGAACATTAACTGTTTTCAGCTTTCGCCACATATACATATATAAGCAATACAATTTAACAATAATTGATTGCGCGGGTGGTGGTAACAATTCTTTAAATCAAGTTTGCGAGCTTGAAGTAAACACCAAATAATTTTTACCACCACCCGCGCAATCAATTATTGTTTAAATTGTATTGTCTATATATATATGTGTGTGGCGAAAGCTACAAACAGCTAATGTTCGTGATTGCATAGAAATTGTGCAGCCCACATTTCCAGTCAAGTTCAATGTATGCGAGACTGCTAGAGGTGAGAGCCGCTTATCTTATTTTGCTTTCCACATATATGCAATGCGGTTTGATCCTCGCTAGTCAATTTGCCGTCGTATTCTGATGATGATCATGTAAGGTAAAAACGCGTCAGTCCGTGCGAGTGGTGGTAGTTTTGCTATGCTTCTTTAAATCAAGTTTGCGAGCTTGAAGTAAACACCAATCCCATTGTATTTAACCAGTCGTCGAACAACAAAACAAAACTACCGCCAGCCGCAACGTTGTTGTTGTTGTTGTTCGACGACTGGTTAAATACAATGGGATTGGTGTTTACTTCAAGCTCGCAAACTTGATTTAAACAAGTAATGGCAGAATTTGATAAAACGTGCCAAACACGATTAATATGCTCCGACTGGTAAGGGAAACTGGCGCACGAGGAATTGTGTTGTTAGTATTTAACTCATAGACTAACTAAGAGAGAGGGTAAATTTTGAATTTTAGGCATTGGTGATTAAGTACTCTTTTATTGGATAAAAGAAGTAATGCTGACTCCAGACGTCGCACAAGCACCTTAAAGAAATCAGCTTTCGACATTTTGCCTTTCCGTGTGAAATTTGCAGCCACTAAATTTAAGATGTTATTGAAATTGCTATTACCATCTTTAACTCTGAAGGTTTGAAAGTAGTAGGTAAGTGCCGCATTAACAACTTGCTTAGTAAGAATGACGAGGTAAATATGTGCATTGTAAAAGTTACCTTTTTTGATCTTGGTCATTTATTGCGAAACGAGTTTCTGGCTTTGTCTTAAAGAATCTGAGTAAATAGATTTGTAAGTGCAGTTATTTTATATTCTAGAGGATCCTTGAGTTTTGGGCTCGATGATTCTACACCCCCACTTATATTTGACCATTCTTGATCGATAATATATTTTGTGTGCCGTGATAATTATTTAAATCAAGGTTTTGCTCTTGATATAACCATCAAACCTATTACATATATATATATATATATATATATATATATATATATATATGTATATCAGTATAAACTGAGCATTGTATAATGTATAAAATTTACGTAGTCAAGTATAGCAGTTTAGTCCTTTTTGGGATCTCTTCATCGTTTGTCAATAATTCGCCGCGGACAGGGCTCGAACCTGGGGAACGTCTGTTTCGGAGTTTGTGAATCTTACGACTGAGCCACGCAGCTGCACACTACAAACAATTTTCACTTATATGCTAATAAATGCCTTTCCTTCATATGAAACACATGTGGCTTCTCGGTAGACTTAACTTTCCAATTCGTTACTAGTAGTCCACCATATGCCGGTGGAAGTCTTATTTTATTGAACATTTATACAATTAAACGATAATCGATTGTGCTGGCGAGCTTTCTATGAACACTTATTCCATTATATACGCATACGTCAATACTAAAATTGTCTTCAATAAGGCCGAAAGCGGTCTATCTGATGAATTACTATAATAATAATAATATAAACAACTGACCAATTAAATACTTGATGAGTTCCCAATAAGGACAAAACCAGTCTACTGGATGATTTGACTTTTCTACACCATACACTTCTTAGCTTGCACTGACAAATGCATGTAATTAATTGGTCACGTGTTTATATCGAGATCGCAACCTTTACTTCAGTAAATTAACCATCCTCGTATGGAAAGCGTAGTATATATATAGTTTATATTAAAAAGCTACTTAACACGTACACCTCTGCGTATTTTTTATCCGTAAACAAGTTTCTAGTTTGATGGACAAATGAGGCTCTATCGATTGTGGTTTCTAGGTCGCATTTTACAATGCGTCGTCAGATTGCCTAGTTAAGTGATATACCTCCAGCCAGTTTAGAGCAAGACAAGATTTTAGCAAGGAAAAAAAATCAATTTTGGTCAACCGCAGTCAAATTGTGCGATATAGAACAAGTTTGTTTACCACAATGGAATACTCGTGCTTGTCAGTTCTGAAGCGAGGATCCTGTGCGATGTGGCATCGAGTTGCGGTCAGTAACGTCGTAAAGACCATCTCCTCCTCAACGTGGTACGACGGTGTCAACCATGTTTCGATGGCCGATCGTACATGGGCTAACGGGGCTATGGCGGTGGTGTCACCAGGGCGTGGTGGATTTCCGACCGGCAATCGGATCTCCTATAAAATACCACATGAGCCCGACGACGGCACCATGACGCGGCGTGTGTTCCCCGCCACAAAAGGGGACAACAGCCACAGGATTACATGGACTCCTGGACAGTACCCCGTACTTCCGAATGGCGAATGAGCTCTCAACAGCCACCGGCAACCATGCAACTTACTGCTGCCTTGCAGACTGCGCTTGGATGTGCAAAGGCTAGAGGTGCGTCCTCGATCAAAAAGCCGAGTGGTGAGGGGACACCACTTGTACCAAATTCCCAAGAAACTCCATGAAATGGAGCCGGCTTATCCTCTAAAAGGAGTCAGCCGCAGTAAAGTAAAGTAAGTAAGTAACGATCTTGTTGCAGGCTTCGAGTGGCCTCATCTGCTTAGGTTCACAGATTTATCTGCGAGATTTGGTCTTCTTTATAAGTCAATGCACTGCAAAATGTGACGACATTGCAGTTCACCTGTCAGCCTGATTTGGCGTGCACTTAGCGAACTAAATAGGCCATTTAGATACAATAAATAAACTTTCGATGTGTTATGACAGATCGATATCGGTTGTCCGAACTCGTGCATACAAAATGGTGAATACGGGTGTTAACTTGAAGAAAAATGTCTAAAAGTTTGAAATAAACACCAATCCAATTGTGTTTAACCAGTCGTCGAACAACATAGCAAAACTACCGCCAGTCGCACGCACTGACGCGTTTCGACTTTCCATGATCATCATCAGATTAGCAAACAGTTAATGCTCGTGACTGCATAGAATTTGTGCAGCCGATATTTCCAGTCACGTACAATGTATGCAAGACTGCTAGAGGTGATAGCCGCATATCTAAATTTGATTTCCATGCATATTCAACGCGGTTTGATCCTCGCTAGTCAGTTTGCCGTCGTACTCTGATGATGATCATGGAAGGTCGAAACGCGTCAGTGCGTGCGAAAGGTGGTAGTTTTGTTATGCTGTTCGACGACAGGTTAGATACAATGTGATTGGTGTTTACTTCAAGCACGCAGCTTTATTTGTTTTGGAATAAACTTATATTCGAGACCGGATTCGTCCACAATCGGTAGTAATCAGAACGAATGAGACTGCTGATTGAGCCCGGAAATATTTGGATTTATGGCATGAAACACTCAATGCGTCCAGGAATACGCACGTTGCATTTCATTTTCAGTTATACTCCATCACATGCTTTTTGGCTAGGTTTATTTCGGCCGGATTGCTGGAGGTATCGCGTACGACCTTAATTGACAACTGAATATCCATGATCTATCAGTAAAAGAGCATGCCACCTTGAATAGTTGTATTAAATTATAGTATTATAACATTAGTTGCTGTTTTATACTGACGTTTAAATTAAAATAGCGAGCCATAGCAAATGCTATGTACGGCTCCCGTGGTGTCGGGAGATAAGTTGTATGACTGAACTAAATTCTATCTTGTTTGGCTCCTGATCAAATAAATTCTGGTCTCGGCCGATGAGCTCCCAATAAAGACAAAACCGATCCACATGTTGAGGTTCTATCTTACGCCGTGTTTGGCTCATACCGATAGCACATAAATAAAAAAACCTGACTATCCTTCTTTATTTAAATATCAAATCCCCAGAGGGCTTGTTCTCTGTCCTATTGCCTATTAGGTTTGGCTGTGAGGCTTTATGTAGCGAGTTAAACCCAAGACGATCACCCTGAACAGAAGAAAACAGATTGTATGTCTGAAAAGTGTATTTAATGCTCTTGTGGTGTAGCGGACGAGTTGCAAATTCGAAACAAAAATGCCTTTGGATCAAATCCCGACAACGCAAGTTCTGTGCCTACTTCCTAAATGTCCATAAAAGACGAAACAGTTTTAATCAGATAATGTCATTGTAATTTAATTTAACATAACCGTCACAGGTGGCGAAGTGTCTGTTTAATTGTGACAACATTATTATAATATCGTCTGTTTTTGCCACAGCTAAACGACAGTGCGGTATCAGCCGTCAAATTCGGTTGTATTGCTGTTTGCGACGACCACGACATCGAATGTAAAGGCAAGAATAGCCGGTGCTAACTGTACATCGGAAGCGATGCGCAGCTTTTATCCACGCGAAGTGGCGACAGATCAGGAGCATAAGATGGCATATAGGCGAGGGAGGTTGCGTAATGAGTTACAGACGCGAGAGAAATGTCCCCTTGTGTAAATCCAGGCCGCGCAACCTTAGCATTTAATGATGTGCTCTAATTGCGAACAAACTCGTCCCAGCTATGTTTATTTCATAACGACAAACACAGATATGTGGTCGAATCCTGGCATACTTGAATTCAATGTATAGCATGCACGCATTTGTGTTTTATCAATGCAATCACAGAATCGGATTTCAAATATGTTCGTCGTATCTAATCGTTAGTCCACAGTGTTTTGTCCACCTATGTTGGATGGTCCACGTACTTGGATGTCTTCAGTGTTTATTATTAGCGTATCGTCTAGACGAGCCTTAATTATGCCTAATTCTGCAGTTAAATTATTCATTTGAGAAGTCAGTACCTGAATCAACGTTTCCAACCCATCAGAAGCCATTTTAAATGTACGACAAATGCTTTATTTTTACTCAGTTATATATAGAATTTTTCTCGCACAACGAGCATCGATTTAATAAAACAAATTTACACATTAATTAATTTATGTTCACTTCAGCTCTAAGTCTGCTTTTCTCATTGGGCTGACTGCTTCATTCTTATACGGACGCTTCTGCGAGGAATTTCTGTTGAAATACTGTCTGCCCTAGATAAGACCCTTTGTTAATTATTTGTCTTAAAGGTGGCCATTGCCACACACAGAAATTAACAAAATTGCTGTGGCCGATTTCTTCTCGCAAGATCTTTCCTAGGCCAGTAAGTAAATGCGCTTTACTTCTCATATTTTTTCTTTTTAATTGTCTTATTTATTAGCTAGATATAGCAGCAATAGAATAAAATGAGACGAGGAAATGGTATAGTGTGATTTTGTGTACCTCATTTCATTTATCAACTGTTCTATTTAACTCTGATTAGAGGCGTGTTGAAGTGGTGTCTGTTTAATAAACTGAAAAAGGACGAAGACCACACACACGTTGCAATGTGTCAGTTTTGAATTGTTCTTGCGTTTTATGAATTATTAAAAAAAATATTTTATGCATTGGTGTTTGTTTTTTGTCCTGTGCACAGGAGGAACCTTCTGCGTACTTCCGACGCTAATACATCATTCGCAGTGAATGCCGACCGGAAAAATTGTCCCGAAAGTGACAATTTTGGCGCAGTGCGTGCGTCGACATCACTGCAGTCTCTAAATACCTGTGATTCCAGGACTCAGTTCGATAAACGCGGCCGAGGGTCTGATCGATCATTAGCCTCAGTGCTTAGTTCAACCGTGGAGGTCACCACACCAAGAGAGTCTTTCCATGACTAGTTCGCCGCAGATTTCATCATTGAGTGTTTCTGAAAAATCTCGCCTTGCGTAAGTTTACTTTCAGGTGAAGTCATGCAATTGATTTATTGTTGGTGGTCATTTTGCCGAGCGTGCTCGTGCGCAAATCATTTTTTCAGCTCGTCTCGCGAGGGGGGTTTCGCACAAATTTCTTATCACGCAACAAAGCGCAGACTACGCGAATTCGAAATTCGACGCCTTTCGTCTTGCTTCAAGGTCAACATCTAGGAGGAAAGGTTCTGAAGGGTTTGCAAACTAAAAGAAGACTAGTCAGACTGAATGGAAGCTTGCTAATCCAGTGTCCATGCGCACAAACAGTGAGTCTTACTCTAGCAGTTTTGCAAAGATCCGATCGAACGCCATTTAAAAGTACGCATCGAGTTTGTCTTCTTGTTGTCCTCTCTTCCGAAGGCTACAACATCACTGGAAATGAGATACGATCTTATTTTTGTTGACCACATTTGCTTACATCTGCAATTATGAGCATTGCACTGTGTATGTGTGATAAGAGGCCCGATGATGGAACGGGTACCAACGTTCCAAAACGCCGCCAGTCAACAGAGGCTAGATAGTACTCCATTTCCAGTGGTTAGTATGAACGATGTTGAAGCCTTCGGAAGAAAGGGACGAATCCGCACCCAGCCAATAAGAAGACAAACTCGACGCGTACTTGGAAATGGGGATCAATCGGATCTTTGCGAAACTGATAGTGCAAAGCGACAACCCGCGTACGCAAATCGCGGAGATTCAACATTTGAAGCTCGCACTGCGCACAGCAGAGAAAGTTGCGTTGTAATTGTATCGCGCATATATAGATACAAAGTCACTCGTGATTGGTCCACGGAAGCGCGTGTTCTCATTAGTTCAGCGTATATAATTTTAAATTTATAAACAAACTATCAGCAAATTTATGTGAGCCGTTTTACTATCTTCATGGTGCGTACACAAACACGCACAAACGTTGTTCGAAATCCCACACACCATGAGGCAAGTTAAACCAGGCCTCGGGGCTGAATACTTTCTTCCAATTAAAATGTTTATTGTTCGATGTAAGCATCCTGTGTACAGTAACTGTATTCCTACGCTTGAATTTATCAATCCATTAACGAACGTACAACATGTATGTTGCCAATGGCATAAATTGGTCGAATATAGCTATTTTTGTTTCATTCCCTCTACGATGAACGCTCTGGTGTTCTTTTATTGTCTACCTATTATAATTCATGAATTAAGCGCAGAAACAATTTAGGCTTGAGTGGCGTCTTATTGGAACCGACCAAGGGGCAACTATAAATTTAAAAGAAATGTTTCCTAGTGTGAAAGAAGTCGTGGTCATATATATATATATATATATATATATATATATATATATATATATATATTATCAACATCTTTATATTGTGCCCTATCGTCATTTTTACTTCCTTCTAATATTAACGGATGATCAACAGGGAAACGACAAAAACAATCCATGACTTGTTTCAGTGTATCTGTTTTCTTGCATACCGAATTTAATCTCGCCAAATTATCATCTACATTCATTATGCAAAATTCTTAGAGGTATGATACAAAAGTTGGGCATATTTTCTAACTGTATGATATAGAAATTTTTTGTATGTTTATTCTGAACATGAGCATCAATTCTTAATGAATTAGCAGGTTTATGCACTTGAACTAAACCTCACATTCTGGGTTCAACTGTATCTCTTTCTACGGGCGAGTTACCATATGCTGGGGCATATTCCTAACAAACAACCATATTATTGATCAGTTAAATACTTTTTGTTGCGGATAGCTAATATATATGCAAGTATGTATTAGGTGTTGCGAACCTAGTAACAAATTAGTTCAGTTGCGACCCGAAGGATAAACCAAAGGCATGAACGGAAAGTATCATCGTCATGCACATTCGTTTCGTGCTTACTGGCGACTCATCAGTAGGAGCCGGTATTACGCCCTTAACCACCATATATTTGGGTGAAGAATTTTGGATAATAGGACGGTACACCAAATATATATGGTGGGTAATGGGCGTAATACCGGCTCCTACTGATGAGTCGCCAGTAAGCACGAAACGAATGTGCATGGGATTATACTTTCCGTTCATGCTGCCTTTAGTTTATCCTTCTGATCACATCTGAACTAATTTGTTACTAGGTTCGCAACACCTAATACATACAACCATATTATTGATCAGTTATCTTACTTCCTCTTTCAATCTACATTTTAGATCTACTGTTATTTTGGTGCATACGTCTTTACTATTTAATTGTCCAGACACATTTTCATTATATGAAAAGTTTTCTTGCGAAACTGGATTAATTAAAATTTCCTGACCTACGTTTTGACTAAGGCAGTTTGGTTTTTCCAGTAGTTTGCTTTCTTTAACAAAATATTTCGGTTCACTTCATCGGCAGCCTTCTTCAGTAGATCCATCCTGACTAGTTTTACAGATGATACTAATAAAGCAAGCACATTATTTCCTCTAGCCTTATTATTTATACTTCAGACTGATCTTTCACTAGATAGCCGCGTGTCACGCGTGTGTGTGTATTTCTGTAACTTGTGTTCATCTTAGGGAGACTAGAGGGGCTGAATAAGAATTTACCTTTTGCATGCAAAGTTGTACTCCTGAATCTGCTGATAAACCTACAACATTGTTCGATATTTGATAATTTATATATTATCATTTTTGTCATTGTTATAACTTTTTAATTTCAATGTTTCTTGTTTGCTATTTCCTCATGGTTATATAGCAATGAAGCATCAATTACTTATTTTTGTAATGATGATGTCGATGATGCTACCCAGTTATAAGTATAGATGAAAAAAGCCCCGTCTGCAAGTTACTGCCGCGTGACGTCACAAAAAAGTTAAGAGCCGTGGATAATGCAAGACATTTAGTGTAGGTGTCTCTCATTAGTACCGGAATTGCGTTCTCCGGCGAATTCCGAGAAAGTTTGTTTGTGTTGCAGTGTTTAGAAGTGATCCTAGACGCTTGAGACCGGCTCTGGTTGACTGGCGGGTGTTTCTTCGTTGTGGAGTCGAAGCCAGTCAGGTGAGTTGCTGTGTGAAGGCTCAGATTTGCCTTGTTAAAAATCTGCGGCAACACAGTGGTGACTGGCACACGTAGAAGTCTGATTAATAGATAATCGATCACGTATGACTAGTTGTGCAGCAACAAGAAGGTTGACGTGACTGAGATCCAAGTGACTAGGTGACACAGCGTCGATTACGCAAGTCCAGTCAAATATGCAGTGAGACGGCAATCACGCGTAATGTGCAGTAGGAAATGTCAAACGTGTAATGTGAAGCATGGTAAATGCACTGTGCTCGCACACCATTGGTTAACGGCAAATTTCGCTTGTTTTAATTGGTGCCGCTTAAATGAAATTTGAATTTCATTTAGGCAATATGTCGGCGAATTGTTCCGAGCCGTTACTGTTTAAATAATGTGTGACGAGCTGTGTATTGCAGGCGAAACCACTAATTTGTTGTGGAAATCTTCCTATTACATAAAACAACTGAGAACAATCTTGTATTAGTCGCAAGACAAATAAGATAATTATGAAATACACAGCATTGCGACAATTTGTTTCTTTTAAACAAGAAATTGGACGTTTTAAGATAATTTATACGTTTAATAAAACTATTAATCTTAGTGCAAATGTCAATGCGGTAAGTTTTTTTCTAATCATTCATCAAATATGAATTTGTTTTTAAATTTAACAGAATTCATTCTTCAAACTGGCATGTTAACTTGTGCTTGTTTTAATTTTATCTTTGGTAAAATTGAAAAAGTCCATTCTCCTTTTAGGTCACGATCTTCAATGCACAAATTTGATATCAGCTGAAGAAGTCATCCGAGTTTTGAACCAGTTCTCACTTGGCGTCAGGGTTCTGGAAAAATACTTTCGTCCTCATTAGCGATACATTTCGATTTCTTTGCTTTGTTCATGTATGCTTGTCCTCTTCTAGGATCAGTTTAAAAAGATTGATTATTGCCAGTGTGGCATTGTCAGTGCTATGTTGCGTGTGCTACCTGAATATTGACAGTTAACTATTTCGTGCAATTATAAAGTTTCCGAATGCCGCAATTATCGAAAATCTGTCCGTATTCTCTATTGAGAGTATTGTGCTACTTTGCTTCATTTTCATGTTTCTTTTCTTTACATACCACGGACATTGACGTGGCCATTAACTTTGACAATATTTCGACACATTTTTTCATTGCCATCCCGCGGTGAACATCTGACAACTTTATAATCGAAATGAACGCACTTACAAAACGCTTATGCTATCTTGCTGAGATTGGTCACGCATTTTTCGATGGATTAGTATTTAAATTGAGTTTGCTTTTTTGAACTAATAGTGGTTTCTCGTTGCTGAGACATTTATTGGCAAGTTATTGCTTTCAAGTTGAAGTCAATAAAACTAGCGTGGTTTTCCTGATTTAATCATCTGTGCAATATTGATAAGTCGTAAGTGCATTTATTAAATTGTGTGATAAGCACGAATGTGTAGAAAATGTTTGGAAATATAAAATATGAGTGACGTTGACGCATTAAGGTGTAGAGTTGAAGCGTAATAATGTAAATGGTGTGTTTATATCCGTGTGTAAGCCTATGAAAACATTGTTTTCCAACAATTCACTTGACTGTTTTATGAGACTAGGTGCATTTTATATTCGGTAAAGGCGATTTCACCGATTTTACGGTTATATGCTCGCGGCTGCCATATTGGAACTTCACACGTAGTTTGGCTATTTGTCACAGTTTTCCTATCGATAGTTAATGCAATTACTCTAAACATGTCATGTGTGCATATTGTGATGTCCGGTTAACTCGATTTCGCTGATGATATTCAACTTCTAGAAATGGCTCTGAGTAAACACGCGCGGATAAGGATAACATTCCGGTTGAATTATTAGTCAATCGTGTTTGAAACTGGATCTTTCAGACGACGCTCATAGTGCGTTGACTTCATTCAACACAAAAATTAATCCACCTTTTAGCTGTGACTGACTCCGTCGGGTGTTATGCTGAATTTTTTTCGTGTTAACCGCACAGTAGTTGCGCGGTCGGTAAAAACAATTACTTTTAATCAAGGTTGCGATCTAGATATAAGCACCTGACAATTTATGTGCTATAAACTAAGCATTGTATGGTGTAGAAAAGCTATTCTATCAGTGGGCTGGTTTTGGTCCTTATTGGAAACTCATCAAGTACTGGCCGGGTTCGCGCCTTGTCCGTGGCGAATTCTGGCCGAAAAAGGACGAACCCGATCTACACGGTACAATTCTTAGTTTATATTGCCAAATGTTTGTATTTAAAGGGCCAGTCTTTCGTTTTTCTGCTTTCGCATGCACGCATACACGTTTGGCGTGTAAATGTCAATTTCGGCCCGTTGATGTTGTTGCTGCTGATGATAGAAACGGGGTCTGTAGACTGTTCATGGTAACATTGATTACGATGTCGCTTACATGGCTGCTGTTGCCAGTTTGATTCGGATAAGGATGTTGATGGTTCTAGTACCATAATTCGTGCTGTTATTATTGTTAGCGTCGATGTCCAAGTGTGCTTGATTCGAACAGTGGCTCATACTGGTTTGCATTTACTCTGCGTTGCTAGCCGAGGCTTACATCGACCTATTTCCGGCAAGCAAATGAGTATGAGCCTAAAATTCTCACATGCTTCTTGTGATTGCATAGCAACCCATTTAAACGGCAATTATTTCAGCTTTTTTTCTATTTCAGCTTGTTGTGATTTGTAAGTGACAGGATGCTTGAACCGGTGTCTTCCAAGAGATTCATATTTAATGGACCCTCACTTTAACGACAGATGCAAACATTATTAATAAAAATAGACTGAGCTCACATTATGTATGGTACGTGGATTATTCCAGATCTCTACAAATACCAACAACCTAAACCATAATTGATACAACTCGGTTGTCACATGGTGTTGTAGAACTTCGTGTCAACCAAGTTAAATTAATTGCATTTCGTAATCGATTAACAGTTCACGTGAATACTAGTCCTTTAAGCAAGAGAAAGATTAGCACACACACACACTCACGAAGAAGGAGCGCTGATTTTGAAAAAGACGACTGGCTTATCGATTGAAGTAAAATTCGAGAAGCATTTTTGTTGAGCGCGTGATACCCCTTCTGTCGGAAAAGAAAGAGTTTATTAGACATGGAACAAACGCATCCATGGAAAAGATCATTAACAAAATAAAGCAACTAGCTTATTTGAATCGTTTACTGAAAATATAGACGCCGAATTTGGACGCACGTTTTCTCTTAATCTTAATATTGACGTTTATAATTAGTCAACTCACGTTCTCTTGTGAGTTCGTTGCTAAGACGTCTATCTGATGAAAACAGGATGTAGCCTGTTGTGCAATAAAAAAACTAGGTATACTTGTGTATTTGTAGATGTGTGTGTGAGTGCGCGCGCGCTGGATAGGGTAGACTGCTTAACTTTACGCGTCATGCTGTTTAAAAACCACAGTGGATTAGCAGGGCGGAAAGCAGTTATATTTCTCTCTCTCTCTCTCTCTCTCTCGCTGCTTTGTTATTCTCACGCACGCCTTCTTTAAAAAGCAAATCGACAGAACAATGCTTATGCAGTCTTCAGCACGCTTGTTGTTGCAGCTTCGCTGTACTCAGGTAAATTGCCTAATTAGGCACTTATTTGTTACGCGTGTGATGGCGACAATTACTTGATTTGGGTTTCGTACTTCATTTGCCTGCCAATCCCTTCCATTAACAGTTGCGCAATATTGGTCAGGCACCGAAGTTTTTTTCTAGCCTCTGGTGCGTTTAACTGACGATAATTGGCCTACTGTTGATTTAAAAGAAAGAAACTGGTGCTTTTCCAATGTCAGCCAACTTGGTTTAAGTAGGCATAACCAACAATCGCGCAATCATTGATTGTAAAATTAAAATGGTTAGTGCTTTCGTTTTGCGCTGGATAATTATGCAGAAATAGTGAGGAAAGCCGATAAATGCCATCGGCAGAGCTCGTAAAATATTGCTAGTCCAAGCGTTGCATGATGCCGTTAGAGCTAGATTTACACTGCGCACAATTTCAAGTATGCCGTAATCACCACTTGATATTTTATTGTAAATTTCAATGTTTTGACCGACTGTTCAGAGAGTGTGTGCATCCTTATTTGTCTATTTCAAGTTTTTTTCTGTTTTCGAATTTCGGCTTTTTGCTACTAACGACGACAGCGTTTTGTATTAAGGCATTCGGCCGAGCATGCCGACTGAGGCATGCAATGCAGCCGTTGGTCGTAGAACACACGTTTCAATGAAGCTTACTTTGAAAGACTAACAATATATGCTTATTTTTTGGAATTCGAGCCCTGATAAACTTCATAGTACCTTTTCCATGTATATAAATAAAGAGAAACTTTATCAGATACCAGAACCGCTTCTTTCTCAATTTCCTCTCACGTATCTAAAAAAGAACACATCTTTCAATTTAAATATAAATATATGTTTGTTTTTAGATACTTGAAAAGAAGATCAGAAACAATCGGTTTTTGTATCTGTTAAAATTTCTTTATTTTTTTGCACATAGAAAGGGTACTATGAATATATATAATACAGCCTATCTTGAAATATAACGGGAGGGGGTTTCAATCGAACGACTTGTTTAATTATGTCTTATTGGCATTCGCTCCAGTGATGCAGTTTTTTGAATAGTTTATGTAATTAATGACTGATTTTGAATAAAATTGGCCTGGTGGAGTATGAATCGTTTGAGCGAGACGTGTTAATCATGAAGAAGCACTGCATTTCGTCAAACTGTCCATAAATTCGGCTACAATTACACGTAGAACTACTTTCGTATATTACTTATGACATTCTGCATCTGTTGTAGATGTTTCTTTTATACGATCATTTTTCTTCGCCTGTAATGTTGCATGTTTGACAGAGGCATTGTTTTTGGTTTCAAGGTTTTTTCTGTCAGATCTCTTTCTTTTGGTGCATTGTTATATTTTCGCATATCTTGATTTGTTTGTTATTAAACTGGATATTCAATTATACGTAATTGGGTCTCTATTGATTTGTTTAAATAGTTTAGCATCTACTCAATCTGGTATATGTGATTGCCTTGTATGCTATTTAGAAATTTTTTATATTGGCACCTTCACCGTTTTATAGGTTTTTCTCTCTCAAATTGCTATTTTTTTTGTTTAAGCTGCAATTGCACACTTTCTGCCGTAATTACTGGTTTTTGTCACATACTTCAATGTGTAAAAGATCACTTATTATGTAAATTTTTATGTGTGTATTGGTGTGCTTAGTTTTTAAATTGGACTCTGCTTCGTAATTCTTTTAAAAAACACCGACTTTTCTTAATTCAACGTAGAATTGTTTATTTGTTAGTTTTTATTTTTTACAAAACCAAATTCTTGTTTCTCAGCACGGTTATCGATTATCGATAAAATTATTGCTATAAAATTGCTAAATTTGCGTATCAGTGACTCACGGAAGATCGCGGATTTTTTTAAACTTTCTCTTTCGGAATTGCGTATAAATTTTCATTTATTATCTGTTACTATTGACATCAGATGCTTGCATGCATACACACATGAACGAAGATCGAACAATTTCCGCTAATGAGCTTCTTTGTAGTCTGGGCAACACGAGAAGGTAAACGCGGCCTCTACTAGACTGTGGCGAACAAAAAATGAATACGAGAAGTCACCGGTCGAAAAATCTCGAATAGGACAATTCGTTATTATTAAGGCGAATTCAAGGCCAGCGCTGTGAAGGACTGAATATTTTTTAAAAGTTATGCGCGACGCAATAATGTCCATTTCGTACTGGGACGCTTCACGATAACCGTACCATCACGGCTGGGTGCCCGTGGCCGTGGTAACTCAAACGTTCACTTTTGTGATTGGGTAACTTCGTCTTGGTTAGAGGAACTTGACGCGGTTAAGATTTGAAAAACTCGTAAAATAGAAGATATTTGTCTTATAACAGCTTGATACTTTCTGACGTCTTTTCTGTTTGGTGTAGCATTCGAATGTGGTTGCTTACCTTTTCTACGTGCATTATTTAGTCCTTTTCGAATTGAGTATCTTCTCAGATTTCCGTTTGTTTTGTTCTTTTGGAATACAGCTGAAATACGGCGTTTATTAAAGTCTATATGTATTTCAAATGAAGTGATTGTTATCTTCACTTCGAAACATCCTCCGTGTCTAGTCAATCTGTTCAAAAAAGTTTAAGGTTTTCTCGTTCCCGCGTGTTATTCCGATAGGCCTTACTATGCGAACTGGTTCCAACCGTCTCATATCATTGATCTTACCGCGTTTCAGATCACATCTCATGGTTGTGCAGTATTTGCGCATCGGTTTTTCTAAACCTTTGACATGGTTCTGTTTATGAAAATGATAATAATGATAATGAAGATGATACAAAAGCCAAATAAAACGTTTTTATATCAAGTGTGCAGTTTTGATATAAATGGTATTTTTCAACACCCGCTCTAAAGTTTCATTGTGTAAGTGTAGCAATTTATACGCTTTAGTTACTCGTAATTGTCCACGAAATTGGTCTTTGGGTAGTTTCCTGAGCGTTGTCTTTTCGTTTTTAATGAATTACTTGAAAGTTATTTTTTATTCTGTGGTTTCTTCTTCATTATATACACTAATGAGTTTTCATTTCTAACAGTTTTTGCCCACTACAAGAATAATTATATTCGTTTATCCATGATTTTGCTTATGTGATGACAAAGAAGGTTCAATACCAATATTACTTTGCTTAACCAGTCATAAAACACAACAAAATTATCAACAACTGCACGTACAAATGGCGGTAGGTTTGCTGTTGCATGAATGAAAGTAAAATTTGGCTTGTATTTATCTAAAGCTAGCCGCTGCACTGTGGTTACGGAATGAACACAATCTTTCACCTTTCTCAAACCATCCGGGAGATGGATTGGATAATTATAATTTATTTTCATATGCGCCATTGTGATCTCCATTTGGTATTGGAACATTTCATGATAAATTTGAGACTGTAATTGTTTGTAGAAGCCGGTCAGTTTAGCGTCACCAGTCATCCTATGAGGCAGATTCGTTGACAGCGGTCAGTAGCACGCGGTTCGATGCAATATTTGACCTCGAATAAAAATTGGCAATAACGATTAGGTGTTGCGTGTAGGCCCGTACAGGATGGATGTTTCTTGAGTGCAATTAATGTTTGAAAGTGCACTTGAATTGGCCCATCGGTGAGATTCAAAACCTGACTGCCCTTAAAACTAGCAACCACTTAACGAATAAAAACGAAAACATAACATACCAGCAAATTTGTTGGCAACATAGCAATTGCGGTATTGTTGTGATGATCGAAAGCATAGTTATGAAGTAGATCGTTTTTTGGCGAAGCTCGAGGTGTTTTCACGGTGATATATTTTTTTATAGTAGCTGGTTTTTTATTAGGTAGACGAGGTGTGCTTTACATTTATGTTGCAAGTAACCAGTTCCACGTATCTTTTGAAGGCATTTTTGTTGTCGCAAGAATATTTATACTTGTTTTTGCTATTTCATTAGTTATTTATTTTGAAAATTGATAGTCTCGCTGGACGATTTTGTCATTGTGTTTTTCAGGTTATCGTTACCAGTTTGTGCGAGTGCTAATAATGTCTGCCTATATATGCATTTAGTGAAATTTGCTTATAAATCCCGCAGGACGTCAATGTCAAATGCACCGATCTGTTTCATTTCATGATTGAAAAAAACTGGATTCTATTGAGCTTCAAATCAGGCTGAAAATTCTACCTATTTTTTTGCGCGAGAGATTGAATTGGTGTGTTGCCTATTTTGTGACCAACATTTAAAAACCGATATTTTTTTTGTAATAGCTAGTTTATCATTTTGAAACATTGAGCTATTTTTTTAGATTGGCGCCCAAAATAAAATTGCCGTTCTGAAGCAAACCAGCTGTAAAATAATTGCATATCTTAGTTACTCTTTTTGAGCCAAATTTATTTCTTTATTTGTATTGTACTAATTTATATGATCTGTTTTTATTATTTTTTACGGTAAAATGTTCAACACTGCGCTACATTGAGAGATTGAGATACTTTTGTATTTTTCTAAAAGCAAATAAAAGTAGAAGCTTGCATTTCTTCGCCTTTGTTGCACCGCGAATCAATTGGTTTAAAGGACTGATATGCATAGAAATTAATCATTCCGATTGACTCCAGATTCTGAGACTCCAGGGTATATCTGCCTTAGAATGCCAGCCTAAGCAACTTATTTACACAACAAAAAATGCTATGATGGATCGGAGATTGGAATATGTGAGACAAAAGCCAAACGTTCGTTGGAATAAATATAATAGTACATATTGTCACATGCAAGTTCACCTGGTGTCTCATTCATTCCTTCAAATCATCCACTGCTACCATCATTATAGTTTATATAATTAAATAAACATTGGTCGCGCGGGCTTCCATAACAACTATTTAAATCGGGGTTGGGATCTTGACATAAACACTTATGTACAAGGATTCGGCATTACATAATGTAGAACAGGAAATTCCCCCATCAGATCGGTTTCGTACTTCTTAGCAATTCCACGTACTGTCCAGAATTTTGCCGCGGACAAGGCTCGAACCCTGGTACGTCTGTTGTTTGTTGATGCGTACTAACTGAGCCAGTTTTGGTCCTTGAGTATGGATTTGCCATGCTGGCGTAAATGCATGCCGTAGACTATAATTAGTGTTGCAAATCATTTAGCTAGCAGCATTTCGGCAGTATGGTACCAGGGGTCTCGTGGCATTAGCATCGTATAACCTCTAATCAGAAAGTGCACTCATTTATTCGTTTTTTTGTCTGAATGAGAATGGTTGCATCCCGGCTAAAGTTTCTTGCACAGCATGTGGCTTTCATTTGGTTCTAACTGTGAATAAGTTGCGGGGCACCGAAAACTTTCACAGACGTAATTGAGTTCAATAGTTAAAACTCGATCCATTTTGTTCAGTTGCATACCTGAAGAAAGCATAGGCTACACAGCACGCGCTTCGAATATCGGACTCACCAGGAATATTTGTAAAAATTATTTCGCTCCGTGGCGTTGAAATCAATAGTGCTTACCTTTTCGCTTTGTTGATGTTCCCCGACATGAAATACTGTGCACTTCTAATGTGCCACTGCCGGCCGATAAATCCGCACTTTCTATATTTTGATTAGATGCCCGGCACCCTGATGTCCACAAGGTGTATTCAAGAATAGTTGGTCCTGTTAGCCCGTAAGTTCCTATAGATTTATTCCTTTAGTTCGGTGCGCTATGATCATGCGATCGATATTGCCACTCGTAGTAATTGGTCACAAGATTGTCATCCACCTGAGTTTCCTCGCTTACCTGTGGTGAAACATTGTCCCAACCTACAAAATTGCGTTTCATAAAAAGATTGGATGGAGATTGTAAAAAGAGCAGCAGAATAGAAATGACTGGCTCGTCTATTTTTCGCTTGTTTAATGCATCTTGATTCCCGCTGCAAACCATCTTAAGATAGATTAATTAACAAAGATGCCCACCTGCTAGCAACTATAGTCGGTTTTTTCTCAGTTCGTCGTTACTTAACAGAGAAAAGACGGTGCACTTTACCTGAAGACAGGGCTTTGTGATGAGCGAAATAGTCGATTTCACTTTTTTGTATTCTTTGTATGTTCTGAAAGTTCTGCTAACGCCGATTCGTCTGGAATTCGTTAACGAGCGGCGGAGCGCCGCTCGACAGGTTAAGCGGTTGTGAATCAAAAATGGCCATACTGACGAGGTGTTTAACGCCAGGACATAATTCTTTTCTACTAACAGAACAGCACTGCTATCAGAAAGCCATTGCTGATCTCCACTCCGAGGAGTGTTTCAGAGACTTCAGCAAAAACTACATCCCCAAAATGCTTGAACAAGGTGGGTGCAGTTAAATTCTTTTCGAATACTGGAGTCAATCGAAAGCACTCAGAAGGACACTTCTGTTAAAACAATACAATTTTGTGCCTATGCGTAGAAAAATTATTTTCACGAAAATATCTCATTTTGATTGGACAAGCCTAGTCCGTTTAACTTTGCTGGACAATAATATTGTGCCTGTTGTGAATGTGGCAATAGCCACCTTTAAGACAAATAATGAGCAAAAGGTCTTATCTAGGGCAGACATTATTTCAACAGAAATTCCTCGCAGAAGCGCCCGGATGATGTGGCAATAGCCACCTTTAAGACAAATAATGAGCAAAAGGTCTTATCTAGGGCAGACATTATTTCAACAGAAATTCCTCGCAGAAGCGCCCGGATAAGAAGTAAGCAGGCAGCACAATGAGAAAAGCAGACGTTGAGCTGATGTGAACATATATTAATTAATGTGCAAATTTTTTTTATTAAATAGATTCTTGTTGTGCGTGCAAAATTCTATATATAATTGAGTAAAAATAAAGCATTTATGGCACAATTAAATATGTCTTCTGATGGGGTCGAAACGTTGATTCAGGCACTGGCGTCTCAAATGAAGAATTTAACGGACGAGTTAGGCATAATTAAGGCTCGTCTAGACGACACGTTAATAATAAACTCTAACGACATCCAAATTCGTGGAACATCAAACATAGGTGGACACAACAGTGAAAGGAAACAGTTTTGTGAGAATGACTCAGTGAAAATAATTTTCATGAGTTATAAATACATGTTTTTTGGTATCCAATTCAACTTCGATTAAGGCGGTACTGTGAATAATACTGCCTGAGATGGTTGTTTTGTTCGTTGCAGTTATATCGGATTCCGTTCCGGGAATTCGTCGTCGGTCTTCTGTACATCACAAGTCTTATAACTAAGCTAATGACCTGTGCATAGAAAATGGAAAATATTTGCTATACTCTAAACAAGATGAACTTCATAGTTGATACCTCACACGGCAACAAGTCACTCGATGAGACTGACGTGCGATGGGCTGGTGACAGTGGTGCTCCAGGCTATGCAATTAGTAAATCGCGAGATGTACCATGACCATTGGCGAAACGCAGGACTTCTGTTGAATTTCATGCGTAGATTCGAGGCATAGACTAGGTCCAGTTGCGCACTATTTGTAACAGCATTCGCCGCCAAAGAGATGAAAGATGTAGATGAAGTTTTATTTCTTAATTGATGGAGTTTGAAATTAATTATAATGTAGTTTTAAACGTTTTAGTAAGAGCATACTACTTATTGCAATAGAGCATTGTAACTTCTAATGCTCCTTGCGCAACGCTGTCATCATTGAATTTTTTCCGCAATTGGCTGTTACGCAACAATAGCACTCGTAGGTCGGTAAAATATTTACTCATTTACAGGTGCACAGAATGCCTTTAGCCACTTTTCCCGTCACTCTGAAGCCTTCCACGATTAGTTTTTGTGAAATTGTAGAAGCAATATTTCGTGACTTTTTTCCAAATTTCCGGGACTTCGTTTCCAGTCTCATCTTCAGGATTGACAATGTGCTTACAGAAAAAAACACGGGTTTCCTCGCCAACCTATGGTTCTGGATTAACATTTATAAAATTAGTAAATGAAAACAATATGGGTTTAAAAAAAACTTACAGGAACGTAGAAGGTGCAAAAATTTAAAAAAAATTATATTGCAGTAGCCTTCAATTCCCGGTTTACCTAATCTCATCATGTGTGCTATAGGTTACAGAAAGCGTAAGGTTAGTAAATTCTGTTTAAAGAAAGTATTACATTTCGAAAAAAATGGACGGCTTCAGAGTGACGGGACAAGTGAGAACCCATCAATCCATGCCGAACACAATCTGTGTTCCTCGAAATGTAAATGAATCAAGATTTTACCGACCGACGTGTGCTATCAATTGTCCCATAACAGCTAATTGCGAAATAAAATTCAATAAAGAATTATGTTTCTAGCATAATAGTCCAAAAACAAGACAGATTTAAGGAGACATATACGATTGTGGACTGGAGTATTGTGCCTACCTTGAGCGTAACCGTTTTTTGTGAATTATCTCCAAAATTTGTAAGCATGGGTTATAGACACTACCAAAGCTTTCTGCTGTCCACTATAAGTACAGATAACGCGATAACTTAAAAAATCACTGATTGCGCAGTTATTTAATTCAAGTCTGCGAACTTCGTATAAACATTATACATACATTTGTCAGTATAAACTAAGTATTGTATAATGAAGAAAAGGCAATTCATCCTGTAGACCAGTTTAGTTCTCGTCGGGAACTCTGCAAGTATTGTTCAGAATTTTGCCGCGAACAGAGCTCGAACCTGCACACGTCTGTTTTGGAGTCTATTGCTCTAACCATTGAGTCCGCATACGACACACAATATTCGGTTATATATTAATTAATGTTTCCAGGTTAGTCTTTCCTCTAAGTGGAGGCTATATGA
Organism: Eudiplozoon nipponicum; assembly: GCA_029291075.1. NCBI lineage: Eukaryota > Metazoa > Platyhelminthes > Monogenea > Mazocraeidea > Diplozoidae > Eudiplozoon > Eudiplozoon nipponicum. The sequence continues at coordinate 39,144 of JAQBSW010006888.1, forward strand.
CATCCAAGATCTGTCATTACTGAACCGACAACACACTACATGGGAAAGTGGTATTGAAGTGAACATTTATATAATTAAACGAACATTGGTTGCGCGGGAAGTAATAACAGTTACTCTAGTCAAGGTTGGAAACTTGATATAAACACCTGACCCATTAAGTACATACATTTGTCAGTATAAACTAAGAATTGCATAGTGTAGATAAGACAATTCATCCAGTATGCCGGTTTCGTCCTCGTCGGGAATTCTGCAAGTATTGTCCAGAATTTCGCTGCGAACAGGGCTCGAACCGGGGCACGTTAATTTTGGAGTCTGTTATTCTGGCTTCTGCACTACTGCTGCACAATACCAAAATAATTTCAATTATACACTAACATGTTACTTTGGCAAACCATTCCCTTAGTTGCGTCGCTTTAAACCTAAAGCTCTTACTAGCCAACCATATCTATCATTATAAAACAGGCACCACGGTATCTGGGTAAGTGTCATTGAATTGAATATGTGTACAATTAAACATCCCATTTAAGGGGGATACAGTTTCCCGAATGGCACAAAAGAAAGTTGAAGCAGCATTAACACGCACATTTAATGCAGCCAAACTACGAGTGTTATTTAGGGTAACACACTTGCCTTTACCAGCAATCAAAGAGAAACAGCTGTTAATGTCGATATCAAATATTATTTACCAATATACATGCGAAAGTTGTCGATCAACTTACGTAGGCCGATCGACCAGACGGTTAATTACTCGAATGAGAGAACATTGCAACTTGAACGCCTGTTTTAAATCAAATGGTGAATACACGTCTGCTATTGCGCAACACATCATCGAAACATCGCACGTATGTTCTCCAGACGTAGCATTCAAAGTAATTACTAAATGTAAAAACAAAAGGGAGCTAGCCACATACGAAGCCTTATGGATAAACAAATGGCAGCCGGATTTATGTAAGCAGAAGAAGCACGTACAAGCATTGAGCTTTGCAAAACGTCGCGAACGGAGATGAATTCGGAATTAATTGAAAAGCCGCGCTTCAGAAACTAAAGGCACTCGTGCTTACTCGGCTGAACGAGCAATATTAATAAGTCAAATATTAACATTCAGTTCACAAAAATTACGCCTTGAGGCTACTTCGAACGTCTATGCAACGCTACATCAGTGTTGCTGGATTTCAACTGCGCGAACTTTTCGAGAACTGGAAGTAATTTCTTCCAAATGTCGCAGATACTGACATTTTTTGAGCCTTGATGTTTTTAGGTTCTGTCGTATGTTTTTTAAAGCTTACAATTTATAGCTTTCCAGGTGCTGCACTGCAGGATGAGGTTTCAAGTCGCCAAACAAAAGAATAAGCGAACCTTGTGTGCCCTGCTGCAGTAAAACGTAAAGCGGATCGCCTTCTCTTTAGCAATACATGGAGCTCCGGCGTTGAAGACTAGTTGTGAGGCCTTTTCTACAATTGTAGCCCAATTGGCATATGGAGACCAGCGAAGGCCGCTGGATTGTTCGTAGTGTGTGGCGCGGTGTGTCCTGCTGCAGTAAAACGTAAAGCGGATCGCCTTCTCTTTAGCAATACATGGAGCTCCGGCGTTGAAGACTAGTTGTGAGGCCTTTTCTACAATTGTAGCCAAATTGGCATATGGAGACCAGCGAAGGCCGCTGGATTGTTCGTAGTGTGTGGCGCGGTGTGTCCTGCTGCAGTAAAATGTAAAGCGGGTCGCCTTCTCTTTAGCAATACATGGAGCTCCGGCGTTGAAGACTAGTTGTGAGGCCTTTTCTACAATTGTAGCCAAATTGGCATATGGAGACCAGCGAAGGCCGCTGGATTGTTCGTAGTGTGTGGCGCGGTGTGTCCTGCAACAGGAAAATGAAAAGCGGGTCGCCTTCTCTTTAGCAATACATGGAGCTCCGGCGTTAAAGACTACTTGTGAGGCCTTTTCAACAATTGAAGGCCAATTGGCATATGGAGACCAGCGAAGGCCGCTGGATTGTTCGTAGTGTGTGGCGCGGTGTGTCCTGCTGTAGTACAACGTAAAGCGGGTCGCCTTCTCTTTAGCAATACATGGAGCTCCGAGGTTGAAGACTAGTTGTGAGGCCTTTTCTACAATTGTAGGTAAATTGGGATATGGAGAACAGCGAAGGCCGCTGGATTGTTCGTAGTGTGTGGCGCGGTGTGTCCTGCTGCAGTAAAACGTAAAGCGGATCGCCTTCTCTTTAGCAATACATGGAGCTCCGGCGTTGAAGACTAGTTGTGAGGCCTTTTCTACAATTGTAGCCAAATTGGCATATGGAGACCAGCGAAGGCCGCTGGATTGTTCGTAGTGTGTGGCGCGGTGTGTCCTGCTGCAGTAAAATGTAAAGCGGATCGCCTTCTCTTTAGCAATACATGGAGCTCCGGCGTTGAAGACTAGTTGTGAGGCCTTTTCTACAATTGTAGCCCAATTGGCATATGGAGACCAGCGAAGGCCGCTGGATTGTTCGTAGTGTGTGGCGCGGTGTGTCCTGCTGCAGTAAAACGTAAAGCGGGTCGCCTTCTCTTTAGCAATACATGGAGCTCCGGCGTTGAAGACTAGTTGTAAGGCCTTTTCTACAATTGTAGCCCAATTGGCATATGGAGACCAGCGAAGGCCGCTGGATTGTTCGTAGTGTGTGGCGCGGTGTGTCCTGCTGCAGTAAAATGTAAAGCGGATCGCCTTCTCTTTAGCAATACATGGAGCTCCGGCGTTGAAGACTAGTTGTGAGGCCTTTTCTACAATTGTAGCCCAATTGGCATATGGAGACCAGCGAAGGCCGCTGGATTGTTCGTAGTGTGTGGCGCGGTGTGTCCTGCTGCAGTAAAACGTAAAGCGGGTCGCCTTCTCTTTAGCAATACATGGAGCTCCGGCGTTGAAGACTAGTTGTGAGGCCTTTTCTACAATTGTAGCCCAATTGGCATATGGAGACCAGCGAAGGCCGCTGGATTGTTCGTAGTGTGTGGCGCGGTGTGTCCTGCTGCAGTAAAATGTAAAGCGGAGTCGCCTTCTCTTTAGCAATACATGGAGCTCCGGCGTTGAAGACTAGTTGTGAGGCCTTTTCTACAATTGTAGCCCAATTGGCATATGGAGACCAGCGAAGGCCGCTGGATTGTTCGTAGTGTGTGGCGCGGTGTGTCCTGCTGCAGTAAAATGTAAAGCGGGTCGCCTTCTCTTTAGCAATACATGGAGCTCCGGCGTTGAAGACTAGTTGTGAGGCCTTTTCTACAATTGTAGCCCAATTGGCATATGGAGACCAGCGAAGGCCGCTGGATTGTTCGTAGTGTGTGGCGCGGTGTGTCCTGCTGCAGTAAAATGTAAAGCGGGTCGCCTTCTCTTTAGCAATACATGGAGCTCCGGCGTTGAAGACTAGTTGTGAGGCCTTTTCTACAATTGTAGCCCAATTGGCATATGGAGACCAGCGAAGGCCGCTGGATTGTTCGTAGTGTGTGGCGCGGTGTGTCCTGCTGCAGTAAAATGTAAAGCGGAGTCGCCTTCTCTTTAGCAATACATGGAGCTCCGGCGTTGAAGACTAGTTGTGAGGCCTTTTCTACAATTGTAGCCCAATTGGCATATGGAGACCAGCGAAGGCCGCTGGATTGTTCGTAGTGTGTGGCGCGGTGTGTCCTGCTGCAGTAAAATGTAAAGCGGGTCGCCTTCTCTTTAGCAATACATGGAGCTCCGGCGTTGAAGACTAGTTGTGAGGCCTTTTCTACAATTGTAGCCCAATTGGCATATGGAGACCAGCGAAGGCCGCTGGATTGTTCGTAGTGTGTGGCGCGGTGTGTCCTGCTGCAGTAAAATGTAAAGCGGGTCGCCTTCTCTTTAGCAATACATGGAGCTCCGGCGTTGAAGACTAGTTGTGAGGCCTTTTCTACAATTGTAGCCCAATTGGCATATGGAGACCAGCGAAGGCCGCTGGATTGTTCGTAGTGTGTGGCGCGGTGTGTCCTGCTGCAGTAAAATGTAAAGCGGGTCGCCTTCTCTTTAGCAATACATGGAGCTCCGGCGTTGAAGACTAGTTGTGAGGCCTTTTCTACAATTGTAGCCCAATTGGCATATGGAGACCAGCGAAGGCCGCTGGATTGTTCGTAGTGTGTGGCGCGGTGTGTCCTGCTGCAGTAAAATGTAAAGCGGAGTCGCCTTCTCTTTAGCAATACATGGAGCTCCGGCGTTGAAGACTAGTTGTGAGGCCTTTTCTACAATTGTAGCCCAATTGGCATATGGAGACCAGCGAAGGCCGCTGGATTGTTCGTAGTGTGTGGCGCGGTGTGTCCTGCTGCAGTAAAATGTAAAGCGGGTCGCCTTCTCTTTAGCAATACATGGAGCTCCGGCGTTGAAGACTAGTTGTGAGGCCTTTTCTACAATTGTAGCCCAATTGGCATATGGAGACCAGCGAAGGCCGCTGGATTGTTCGTAGTGTGTGGCGCGGTGTGTCCTGCTGCAGTAAAATGTAAAGCGGGTCGCCTTCTCTTTAGCAATACATGGAGCTCCGGCGTTGAAGACTAGTTGTGAGGCCTTTTCTACAATTGTAGCCCAATTGGCATATGGAGACCAGCGAAGGCCGCTGGATTGTTCGTAGTGTGTGGCGCGGTGTGTCCTGCTGCAGTAAAATGTAAAGCGGAGTCGCCTTCTCTTTAGCAATACATGGAGCTCCGGCGTTGAAGACTAGTTGTGAGGCCTTTTCTACAATTGTAGCCCAATTGGCATATGGAGACCAGCGAAGGCCGCTGGATTGTTCGTAGTGTGTGGCGCGGTGTGTCCTGCTGCAGTAAAATGTAAAGCGGGTCGCCTTCTCTTTAGCAATACATGGAGCTCCGGCGTTGAAGACTAGTTGTGAGGCCTTTTCTACAATTGTAGCCCAATTGGCATATGGAGACCAGCGAAGGCCGCTGGATTGTTCGTAGTGTGTGGCGCGGTGTGTCCTGCTGCAGTAAAATGTAAAGCGGGTCGCCTTCTCTTTAGCAATACATGGAGCTCCGGCGTTGAAGACTAGTTGTGAGGCCTTTTCTACAATTGTAGCCCAATTGGCATATGGAGACCAGCGAAGGCCGCTGGATTGTTCGTAGTGTGTGGCGCGGTGTGTCCTGCTGCAGTAAAATGTAAAGCGGAGTCGCCTTCTCTTTAGCAATACATGGAGCTCCGGCGTTGAAGACTAGTTGTGAGGCCTTTTCTACAATTGTAGCCCAATTGGCATATGGAGACCAGCGAAGGCCGCTGGATTGTTCGTAGTGTGTGGCGCGGTGTGTCCTGCTGCAGTAAAATGTAAAGCGGGTCGCCTTCTCTTTAGCAATACATGGAGCTCCGGCGTTGAAGACTAGTTGTGAGGCCTTTTCTACAATTGTAGCCCAATTGGCATATGGAGACCAGCGAAGGCCGCTGGATTGTTCGTAGTGTGTGGCGCGGTGTGTCCTGCTGCAGTAAAATGTAAAGCGGGTCGCCTTCTCTTTAGCAATACATGGAGCTCCGGCGTTGAAGACTAGTTGTGAGGCCTTTTCTACAATTGTAGCCCAATTGGCATATGGAGACCAGCGAAGGCCGCTGGATTGTTCGTAGTGTGTGGCGCGGTGTGTCCTGCTGCAGTAAAATGTAAAGCGGGTCGCCTTCTCTTTAGCAATACATGGAGCTCCGGCGTTGAAGACTAGTTGTGAGGCCTTTTCTACAATTGTAGCCCAATTGGCATATGGAGACCAGCGAAGGCCGCTGGATTGTTCGTAGTGTGTGGCGCGGTGTGTCCTGCTGCAGTAAAATGTAAAGCGGTCGCCTTCTCTTTAGCAATACATGGAGCTCCGGCGTTGAAGACTAGTTGTGAGGCCTTTTCTACAATTGTAGCCCAATTGGCATATGGAGACCAGCGAAGGCCGCTGGATTGTTCGTAGTGTGTGGCGCGGTGTGTCCTGCTGCAGTAAAATGTAAAGCGGGTCGCCTTCTCTT